>JANHGB010051284.1:27853-56725 GCA_026283785.1 Coracopsis vasa
GAAAGGAAAGGAAAGGAAAGGAAAGGAAAGGAAAGGAAAGGAAAGGAGAAAGGAAAGGAAAGGAAAGGAAAGGAAAGAGAGGAAAGGCAGAGCACAGCTGAGAACAGAAAAATAACTCTTCTAAGGAGACTTTGTAACAGCTTCAGCTAATGCTCTTATATGAGTGCTCTCTGTAACAGATTTTGAATAATGCCTGAGTAGGGCTGAGGAAGGCGAAACGGGAGAGAACATGCATGCACAAGGAATGTCTGCAGAGCTGACTAGTGTAATCTAAGGAGAAAAGTCTTGGCTTTGATCATACTGGTGAGGTATGGTTTCATGACTGTATGTCCATCTCAGTCCTTCATGGGTAGTGAAGCTTGTCCACACATTCTAGCCATTTTTTAAGCATGAGGCTTTATGGACGTATAGACCAATCAACCTGACTTCCATTTCCTGAAAATACCAGAATAAATAATGTTTATAAGCAGAAATAAAACAAGTTTATAAGGATTTGTCAAGAATAAATGTCAAGCAATATTCATCAGATTCCTTCTGCTAATGGTGTTGTGAATAGGAAGAAACAGTAGACATTATACAGATTGACTATAGTAAAGTTTTTGACATGGTCTCAAGTGGTGTTCTCAGAAGAAAAGCAGTGAAACATGGAGGAACCTAAACTGTTGCCAGCTGGGTGAGCAGTGGGTCAACTACCTTGTAAAAATAGTCATCAAGCCGGAGTCACTGGCAGATTGCAAGGGTCTACCACCCAATCTCGGGTCCAGGGCTACTGTTGCTGAAAGTCTTTAGAGGGACTACATGTCGTAGTATGGGCCATCAAAAAACTTGGAGAGTCCAGACTAATATCCAAGATGAGCTCAATACATTGGAGAAGTTGCCTGATGTAACTAGGATATGATTCACAAAGCACAATATAAAGAACTGTGCTGGAGCTAGATAAAATCAAACATGCAACTGCAGGAAGGGAAAAAAATGCAGTAAGCTGTTCTGCTTAGTGGGTCACTGGACCATATGGGGAGTAAAAATATGAACAAAAAGGTGTAGAGATGTAAAAATAGTTATTGTCCAGCCGAGTTATATAAAAAAATATAAGTTGTGAAGGCATATCACCCTGTAAAGGAGTCTGTACATGTTGCTTAACACTTTGGACTGGGGAATGGTGGCCATAAAAATGTTTGGAGCAGCTGAAATGTACTGGCAGAACAAACAGGAATGATGAGAATGGTCAAAGAATGGTTGAGAAAACATGAATTGGAGGCAAAAGAAGACATAGAATAAGAATGCTCCAATACCATAGAGTCATAGAATGGTTAGGGTTGGAAAGAAACTTAAGATCATCTACTTCCAACCACAGGCCATGTTCTTGCCATGGGCGAGGTACTGAGTTACCAACTGGGTTTTAACCATGACATTCCCTTAATTTCATGAGTGTCTCATCCACGTCATAATAGCATCCGTGTGGAAATGCCTTATGAAGTGTACATACATTGCCTACGAATATAAAGGTGAGACTAATTTGCATCAGAGGAATTTTGCACTTTTCAGAAGAAATGGAATTTTATTACAAACGATATTTGGACTCTAAATTGTTGCATATAGGAGTTGTTACCACCAGCTAGAAAATAAATTTGAGGGCAAAACTACTTTCAAAATTATTTGAATATGTCTATTCAAAATTATTTCATACATGTTTATCCATGTAGCAGCTATATCTGATACTTACTGTGTGTAAATAATGCTGAAAATAAGGAAAAAACAGTCCAGTGAAGGGCTGCAAAATATTTAGTCTATTTGTTCCAAACAAGCAAAATGTAGCTGCAGTATTTGCATACATAACAAGGTACATTTTGATGCTTTGAAAAACACATTTACAGTGTTTATGAAACTTGTAAGTTTGCTATCAGAAAGAAAACAAAGGTATAGCAGCTTCTGATGCACTTAACGGTGCATACAAATTTTACATTATGTTACTGCTAATAAGTAGTTTGTTTAGTTTATTGAGGAACATTTAAGGATAGAGGAAATGAATAAGCATGAAGTACAGCTGGTATATTAAAAGGAAACCTACATGACAACTGCCAAATACCCTGCAGCAAAGAGGTTTAATAAAACAAATAGAAAAAGCACCAGGATGCTTTTTTTATTGCAGCATTACCAAAGTGTAATAAAGAAACCAAACATACAGCAAACAAAGCAAACCAAAATACTGATTTTACATTATTGGACTGTTAATAAATCATACTGTTGGCCCACTGTTAAATGTAAATGGATTTGTGAGCGGCAAGTAACAAATATGAAAACTCATCTAAAATGGTGTAGATTTGATTGAAGATAATGTCTTCCAGTAATCACTGTAAAACGATGGGGAAAAAGTCAAACTAATTTGATGGCCTATTTGATGCAGCTGGTGGGGAACCTAAAGAACAAACTAGACTTTGCGTTTACTACTCTGTGAAGGCTTCACCACCACCAATAAACTGGGTGTGAATTCTGGGTGATGGCTTCTGATCAGTCCAGTACTACTCCCTGCATCATTAAGGGCCTGACGCAGGTGAAAGTAGCCTCCATGGCTGCCAGCCCACACTGAATTAAAAAAGAAAATAAACTCCATGAGCCACTTGGGACCTGCAGCTACAGAAGCTTCTTGTGGCTCCAAGAGCAGTATTTCCCCATGTGACCACAGAATACTGGGTGGAGAATGAATAGTCACCAGCTCAGCTGCAGAGCCTGAGTCTGCTTATTTGGTTGTCAGACTGTATGTGGAGCACAGGCTATTTGGAGTGCTACTATGGGACTACACTGCATATATTCAGAGAAAGCTGAGACTTTCTAACATAGTTGTGCTTTGTGCAGTCACACAATAAATGAGCAGCAGAGCTGAGAATAGAATTCTCTGGGTCTTGCCTCATAATACAATTCTTCAATCAGTAAAATAAAGTAAAAATCCCCTCTCTTTATAGGTACTGGCCACATCCATTTGTGCTGTAGTATTACTCCAGCGTCCCATGGTTTCAGGAAATCTTGTAATCCATGGACACATGTATAGTTGTATAGTTTACAAATTTAAAAATTTGCTTGATGTTCACGCTTTCCAGGATTTTAAAACAATTCAAATGCTTTCCCAGAAATATATCTGTCTGAGACTTTAACAGAATGCTCACAGCTACAGGTTTGGCTATTAAAGATACATTTCTGTGTTAAAGAAAGTTGTCTTCCCTATTAAAATTGACAGCCAGGTCCACATGTTCCATAAAATAACGAAAAGGGTCACTGTGAACAATGCTGCAATGGATCCCAAAGTTCTCATAACCCTTTGGAGTGTGCTCTCGTAGTAAATTCATGGGAACCTTTCAAAGAATATTGCTTTGCAGTTCATTCTTACCTCTCACAGTGAGTGGAAAAACCAGACAAAACCAAATTCTGACCAGATTTACTTATACAAGATTCCAAATATGTCCAATAAATTTCTTACCACTTTGAGAAGAAAAAACCCCCAGTTTTTCTGTCAAGATGGTTCAGGAGCTCATATTCAGTCTGCCTAAGTATTTCTTGTGTTGAGTGGTGCATTCTCAGTCCCTTGGTGTACCGGGAATGCCCAGCAGTGCCAGCACAAGGGCTGCTTTACCCTGCTAGTGCCAAATCACCCACTGACAACCTGTATGGCTGTAACCAGTCTTTGGGCAGTGAGTACAGCATGCCATGAGTTGTGGCAGTCTGCCAACACGAAGAAGCACCCAGAGATTAAAGATTTCTGAGGTGGTCAGTTGAGCAATGTCTTGGAATGCAGGCTAGCCTCAAACTGACCAAATGGCTCCTCACAAAAGATGGCTGCAATCACGGAAGAGTGTTAAGGTAAATCACTACCTTGAATATAAAAGTTTATGAGACTGAAAAGATCCAAACATACTTTTTCCAACAGGCAGAGAGAGTTTTCTCACTATGACACTGAAAGCAAGCAGGGCAGAACAATTCTCCAGTTTTGGATTGTGGAGAAAATAATGTAAAATGACCGGTCTTAAGTCAAATTAATAGTGCAGATATGAAGAAGTGTCCACTGTCCACTGGATCTGTTACCTGCAATGGAGAGAATCACTTCCAATGTCTTTTTTCACAATTCACATTAACTAGTGATTGGATAAAATATGTTAGAGCTTTAAAAGAAAAGACTGGGACCTGCTCTATTTGTCAAGAAAATCTTTTGTACAGTGAAACTCCCACATAGATGTAAACATTTACATACAGCTATATGATGGGTAGGGCCCATCCCTGTCCTTAGAACAGATTTCTTCTTCTCCCTATATTTTCTGTACCACTCTGGGTTCAGATATCCATTTTAGAGGCCAGGGACCCCAAGGCTTTTTTTGGATGTGGACCCAAATACCTTTGAAAATACTATTTCATGTATTGTGCACTTCTGTGGTAGTCCATTTATTCTTCTCTGCCTTCTACTTTACTGTTTCTTCTTTTCTCAGAAGCTAAGCTTAAATTCTTCTTCCTTCTCATCTAATGTGGAAGGTCATCTAATGCTGTTAGTAGAGGTTTTGCCGGAAGGTTGCAGCATTTTTTCTTTCTAAGGGAAAGAAACTGCTGTCCATCCTACTTATCAATCTGTGATTCCTGCCAGTTACTTTTTCAGGACACTATGCAAACATGGTAAATTGACTAGTCTCACTATCATCTGACTGGCCTTTCGTACACTTAATTAACAGTAGAACATGCCTAAGATTTCACTCATATATACACCCCTTGTGTTAGCCTGGAAACGTGAATCCTAGATATTTTCATTTAAAGATCTTGGATTCATCATATGGGGCACTGTTGTGACAGGTTATGATAAAAAAAAAAGTTATAAGAGCATAAGGAATTAGTGATAGTCTCCTGAATTTTTCCAAAGATGAGTGATTAGTCCTGGAGCCAGTCTAAAGCTGAGAGCTCAATAATTCATTTGAACATACACACATCTAGTCTATATATAATTAAAATATCTTAGCACTTTAACACTTTGGGAAAGAATATTTTTTACTGTCTGCATCATCAACTTCATATGCTGTGCTTGTATTGGTTCTGGCAGATAAGGTGAAAGTAGATTCCAGCATCACTTGGAACTGCAGCTGCTGCAGAAAGTGATTTCTCTCCTCCTGTGTCACTTCTTAAGCGTGAGCTCCAGGACAACATTAAAAGCAGTATATTTCAATAGAGGACCCATACTTGATATAAAAGGACAAATATGTTTTGTCTGAAATGTGAACAGTATTACTTCCATGTTGTCACCTACACTTGGCTTTTCTTCTGAGGGCTCATAGAGCATTTTCCAGTGATTAATGGTACCATTTTACTTAGAGTTTCTCTCTAGTCTACCATTCTTTTAAACCAGCTTATTCCGATATAGCCTTTCTCCAGGCTTGGCAATTCTAAGCAAAGCCAGTCAGGTGCAGAAAATGGTACTGCCAGCTACTGCTTCCACCATACACACACCTGATTTTTGTCTCTATGCCACTTCACTTACACTTGAAACAGATCTATAGTCTCCTTCTGCTTCTCTACCTTTTTTGAGAAAAGAGGTATGGATGTTCCTTTTTCTCCCCAGTATGGGAAGAATTCAGCTTATGTTTGTCCTCATCTTCTTTAAATGCTAGCAGGCCCAGAAATCTCTTCAGTTTCTCTATCGCAGACCCCTGCTTAAGTTGCTGAATTAACTGCTGCCCAAAAGAAAATGAAACTCACTTACCTTTACTATTTATTATTCCATACATGGCCTTTTGTACATTTTTATGTAGCCTTTTTGCTTTTCATCATTGTCCTGTCATTGGCTTTTAGTTGAAGTTTTTCTTTGCTGCTGATACTGAGATGTCTGAGATAAATCCATTTCCTTCGCTGTCAGTGACCAGGTTTCTTGTCTGTAATCTCTCAGCTGAGATTTCCAATACATTTACTTCCCACAAAAACAGCTGCAAAATTCCTTACTCTCTTCTTTCAGTGGGAAATTATCCTCCACCATCTTAGATAACCAAGAGCCTGTTGCAGTCCAGACATATTAAAACTTAGCGATTTATTGTAGCCATTGCTATGTGATTATAGTATTTTAGCAGCTAGTGCACTTCTTTTGTGCATAAACTGTTAAATATAACAAAGGCCTATTGTGTTCAATGTGGGAAAGCAAATAATTTTAAAAATGTGATTAATTGTGTAAGTATGGACCTTTTAAGTACATGTGGTAAGCCCTATACTATGGGAATGGCACTTACTGCTCTCCCAGCATGAGTCTGACGAAGTAAACAAAAAGTTAAAATACAGCCGATAGTCTCCCTGGCATTCATTAACATAGCATAGAAAGCAGAAACTAGCCACTTTTTATATAGAAAGACTCTAGAAATCTGTGTCTACTTACATCAACATTAGTCAATTGGTGGGTGCCAACTATGCACATAACATGTTTTATTTATAGGTCTGTATAGTAGTTAAAAACATTCTATCACGGAAATGTGTTATTCATTAATTCATATTTTGCTCAGCCTTACTTTACTTCTTGAACCCATCCAGGTGTTTTTTAAATGATGAGGATAATTTAATACTAAACAGCATTCACATTCACCCTATTTTTCAATTCCATGTAACTAAATAGTCCTCCTGATTTTGTCTATTATTTACATTTAATTAGCTTACATATACTGTAAACTAGAGTTTGCCTGTGTTTTTATGACAAAACTCCACACAATGGTAAAAAAGAAAGGTGGAATAAATGGTCAACTTACTGAACAAAGTATTTAACATTAGCATTTTCTCAAATATCCATTTTTTATATCAATTGGAATGGTAAATAGTGCTATAGATATATGCTCTGGTGCCTAATTTGTTTTTAAAACATTCATTTAAAATGTTTAAAATGTTCATTTTAGCCTACTGTTGCAAAGCTCCATATGAGATCTAGTCACACGTTGCAGAACATAGATCATATCAAATGACCTCAACAAATCCAGCAACATGCAATGTATATGTGTTTTTACTAAAGCAGCTTTATAAGTTTCCATGACTTAACCTATGAGGTTTAAGGGGGTTTAAGGAGGAAAAACAAAACCTGTTTCTTGTTGGTTCTTTTTATCTTATATGTGAATGTGAACTCGACATAATCTAATTTTAATCATGAGGAAAAATTAAAACAAAATTAAATCAGGAACAATATATCAACACTAAAATGCTGTCAATTATTGCTTATTACCATATTTGTCATGTGAATCAGACATATAGGTCATTTATGAATAGCCATAAAGCAACTTCTTCCATTTGCAAGGCACACAACCTTTGCCGTTCAGCTATGTATGTAAATACTGGTGTCAAACCTGGTTCTAAAACATAACCACTGCAGAGAGAGAGAGAAATCTTACTGCCATTAAGACACACACACCTTCAGTCTCTGAAGAAAAATAACAGTTAAGCCAGCAGTAACTTTTTTAAATTAGAATTGATAAAAGAGAAAATGCCAACATTATAAATGGTTTCTGCTGGAGTGTAGAGTATTAAAACAAGATAAAAGGCTTTTGAGGAAAATTCTCAAACTTTTGCTAACATCCTTGAAATAAAAAATATTTTTAAGCCTTTCTTGCAGGGTAAGACAATAATTTTCTGTTAGATGTTTTTGTTTTCTTTCCTTTTTGAATTTAATTTATTTATTTTATTTATTTTCTTTTTTTAAACTAATGAGCACACCACCACATGACTTCTGCATGTTTCAGTTCTCAGATATAGATTGAGCAATTGTTTTTTTCCTATACTATGGAAACTATAAATTCTCAGCCTCTTACTATATCCTTCCTGAGGTTCACAACCCCAGATAAGCATGACCAGTTTTGTAGAATAGTAAATTTTAGAAGGGTTTTAGCTGTAGCAACATTTCTTGATGCTCCCTGCTGTCTTTCCAGAAGGATTTCAGAGGACGCAACTAGACATTTGGAAGGATAACCAGAACAAGTTTCGTTCTGCAAAATCCTGCTTAAAAACTTGAATATCGTGTTTCACAGTTTGACCTTTAGACATCTCCAACAGAGGTGTCACCTGTCTGTCTCATTTCTTATATGATTCTTAAGGCAAAGCACAATTAAAAAATCAGGTAAGTTTAACATTTTGTATATGATCAGTCTGTATGAGATTTAAGGGCTCATCTCTTCAATTTACCCAGCTGTGGCAGCATTCATATTGCAGTGATTCTGCTCATTATCTCAAAGTTTTTGGATAGGAAGATTGCAGCTGCTCATGTATTTGGAAGAGTAAAGACAAAATCAGGTCCGCATTCCACAAAATGAGGCTAGGTTAAGTCTGAAGGACCTATTGATCAGACTGAGGGACAGCTGAAGAAAGCCAGAGTGTTTAGATAGAAACACTGTCTTGGGTGAAACTTTCTTATTAGAAACTGTACCCCTGACTTTATCAGCTGCCTGAAGTCCAGAATAAAGGACCCTCTGCTACCCCAGTGAAAAGCAGCTTTTATTTAACGGTGTTTCCCTATAAATAATAGCGGTCATAGTCATTTGCCAAATACTGACTTTACGAGTCATGAAAAGCATTTGGGTCTAGCATACAATTTAGGCAGAGATTAGGTTTCCATGTCCAAAGCAAACAACTTTAATCATTACACATCCCACATTTTGCTATTATTCATGTCTACATGCATCATAACCTTAGTCAAATTGAGCCTATCTCTAAAACAGTTTAGGACATCTGGAAGTCTCTTGAGGGGCCTGGTGTCTTACACATTGGCAGAGGAATCCCCAAACACTTTGTCAGCAGCAACAAGTTTAGCACAAAGCAGAGCACCAGAGCCACTTTCACTAAATAAAGTAATTTTAAAGAACAGTAACCCTTCACTGTTTGCATGATTAGTGACCGCTAGTTAGTGATTAAAGCACTTTGCCAGGAAGCTGGAGACTTGATTTCGGCTCCCTTACTCAGCCCAGGACATCCAGACTTCCTTCTCTCAGGAAAAAGGGAAAGCCATGCCTGCAGTGTTAAAAACCTTAATAGCCCTGGTGCAGAAGTTGTGCCAAAGAAAATGTGAGCTAGAAAGAAAACCAAGAGCAAATACAGCCCTGTTAGGGCATATTGTTATAATGGGAGCTACCTGCTGACAGTCACACTTGTCTTTCAAGAGTGTTATTTCTTGAGCCAAGTTTTGAATGGGAAGATAGATACCTCTGCTTGCTGATGAAGCTATTGCTGTACCAAGACCACAGTGTTTAGTTTAGACAATGCCTAACACTGAACTCATATCTAGGATTTGCACCACTGATTCCTCCTCCAGTAGGAGCATGGTCTTAGGCATATGAAAAAGTACAAGAAAGGGTTTTTTTTGCACAGAAAGAACTGAGAAAAATACAATATTTCTTCTATCTCTGGTTACATGATGTATATACATTTGAGCCTGATGGACCAAAGCAAAAAAACTTCATATTATGCCTATCTCCAGTATTTTTCTAACAGGTGTCTAATACAGAATTACCAAATGGAAGTTCTTCAAGATATGTGTGTAATCACTTAATTTTAGATCAAAGCAGCGTTCATTTTCCCATATTGCCTTTAGATATCCTTTTGTGAAGTCAGCCATATAAAATGAAGATGATGATAAAGAAGTGGATGAGTCTTCCGGAAGCCAGTCAAACCCTGTCTTCAACACAATGATGATTCATGTACACAGAGAACATCCATATAAGCTAGTTACGCTGCTCTATGTTTTGCCTGATGTTTCTTGATAACGTTTACTAGCAATGGTGAATCATCCATAACGTACGTGTAAACAGCTAAGCTGCAGGTGTTTTTCAGGTTCTACCACTGAGATGCTGAGGACTCCCCCAGTTCAGTTTCTGATTGTTTACAATGTCCTGCTGTGCCTGCAATATGCTTGAGTTGTACTTAAAACACATAAATCTACCTTCAAAGGCAGCTTGGGAGGCAGAAGTGTGGCTAGGGAGTTTTAAATGGAAGGGACAAGCAATGGCTACAAAGAGCTCAGTTTTTAGTACTAGGTGTTGCAGTTTGTTCTAATTATAGCACACACTAGAGTGTGAAATGTTCATGCCAATCTAGTAAAAAGAAAAAGTACACGCAATGCTGAAATTAACACCTTTGTAATTACAGACAAGCTCCTTTACTACTACCCAGCAAGTGCAGCTGAGGCAGGTTTGGAGGAATACAAGAATATCAGGTTGTGCAATAGGAAATGTGTCATTTTTTCCAGTTTAACTTGATAATTGGAACCTTCCTTGGCAGCCAGATAAAATCACTTGCATTTCTGAGCAGAAGAATTTGAGAGTGTACTACTTCTATATTTACCTAACCGAAAACCAGACAAAAACGATTTTTTTTTGCAATTAAATGATTTGCATTCCGTTTCTTTCCCTCATGTACCATTAACATCACAAAACTATACGTTTGGCATTCTTCAACATAATTTATAGCTCTTTTTGCAAATCAAGCCAGTAACAGGCCATCACAGAGGCAAACATGCCTTTCATTTGCATTGAGTGAGTTGTCTCAGACTCATGGCAAAATGAATAGTTGGATATCCCCCAGTAATCCCAGTCCCTTGCTATTCACACGCATTCTTAGTGACTCATCCAGGAAAATATCACTGAGTGTGTCTTTTAATTTTATTCATGTTTCCACTATAACCCTGCAGAGGCTTCTTAGTGCTTGTAAGATTATTTTAGTTAGCTTCGCTTGCCAAACAGATCTTTCCCCACTTTATTATATCATCATTATTATTTCTACTATATAGGAAGTATATTGCCATGTATCATATATCAAAACATTACTAATGCCATTAGGACAGTGCCAAAATTAGTCACATGGTGTGCATGAAAAGGCAGCTCAGTTCTTTGGAAAGCCTTGAACTTTAGCTGATCAGTTCCTGTGGAGCTAGTGTTTTATGTGGATGACAAAGCCAGAAACAGACCTCCTGTCCAGGACAGAAGAGGGAACCTCTCTCTTCTGAAATAAAGGCCGGGAAGCAGAGACACTACCTTGCAGCTGAAGACCTTTTTAAAAAAGAGCACACTGTCACCCAAATGCTTTTAGATTTTGTTAATGTTGGAATAGATCCTTCCATGGAAGATATCATTTGAAAGGATTTAAAAAACTTGCTGTAGAAACCTTTTGACATAATTGTAACTTTTTTTTTGCATAGATGTTTTTACGTAAAAGTGAGAAAAATGGCATCATGCAATTATTCCTCAAATGACAGAAATGAGGCTGCAGGCATTCTTTATTAACCTAACCACTTAAACCTTGCCTCTGCAACCTCATAATCCATTTGACAACATATCTTCCTGAAATATAATGAGAAATCTCACTACAACACACCCTATTCTCCCTCTAGGTCTCTTAAGTCCAGCTATTCCCATGTGCTGAGCAGGTAACTGAGCACACTACAGTTCTGATCTTTACTGTTGACTTGTTTTTTGTGGGGGAGGGAGCTGAAAGCAAAATACTGAAACAATTAAAAAGCTTTATTTTTTATCCTTTTTTTTATCTAGTTTATTTTTTCTGGTAATTATAATATACTACATATTAAACAAGCAGTGGGTACATAGATTTTTGTAATGGCTATCACTATTAGCAGCAGCCCAACTATAATTGACTCAGGAAGAATTAGTGTTTGATCTTTCTTTTCTGCAGTCAGTGCTGCTTTTCATTTGTATATCTTAGCAGAAAATATAGTGTATCTAGTCACCATAGGAACACATTCTCCATCTGCTGTATTATCACATTTTTTCCCCTTGACTTCTGTAGATTGCAGTCCTCTCTACTATGTTGTCAAGATATGTAGGGGCCAATTTCCTCCCCATCTAAAAGGAGTTATGACAGACATGGAAGCAATCCTGTTTCTTAACTCTTGGAATTCCACAGCTTTTCACATACACAAGATTTTCAGCATTATACCTGCAAATCAGTTCCTTCTTTTCCAGCCTTTCTAGCAATATTACTTTTTAAGGAAAAAACGTGGTTTCTCTTTGCAAAAGTTTATGTCCCATTGTGCATCATGAGCTCCCCTCTGACCAAGACATATGGCTCATCATTACAGTCACATGCTTTGGTGCAAAGGGAAAAAGTTTGCCAAGAAGCCTAGACCATATGAAAGATGGGAACCAGGGGGCACTGCTCAAATTCCCATGAGGCACAATAGGCCAAGGCAGATTAATGTTGAACTGACTTGAAACACGATGTTTGGGTTCAGTTCAAGAAAATAAACCACTTTGATTTAGTAAGTCAAAACTAAACATAGACATTTCCAAATTGAATTATTTTGGAACATTTCATTCCAAGAAAAAAATGTGATATTTCAACTTTTTGTTCCTTTTTAGAAGGAAAATCATGCTGAAATACTGTTGTGTTTTTTTTTCTTGTGGGATATTTTCTGTTCCCAATGAGGAAAAAATAGCTTGTACAAAACAACAAAATTATTCAAAGTCAATAATATCTGTGTATTGTATTCAGTGCTTTTGCTGCCAGTATTTTTCAATTTAAAATGTAATGAGAATTAATGCACATGCATAAGAATGCGACGAAAACTTTTCTAGTTTTCTGACTTACTGGAGCATGAAAAAGACATGCTCCACACATAAAAGTCAGTTAGATAATTTGAATTTAAAAATGTAAAAATAAGAAATTTTTTATCTAGAGACATAGCATAAATACAGGACTAAATTCACTTATTTAGACTTCTGGTTTTGGTTGAGACAAGTTCTGGTCTGCCACTTCTAGAGGAAATTAAGAGAGTTTTAATAGTTCACTAGGTTTAAGTATATGGAAACACTGACCTAAATTTTGTGTGTTTTAAAATCAGCCTCTGTTGTCACAGGTAATCATACCATGTATTTTTTGCATGAATTAATGAGGCTTGATCTTAAAACTATTTAGCTTTTTCTCCTACTAACCCTAATTGGATAGTAACCCTTTTCTGCTACAAAACACTTAGCAGAAAGCCACAATTTATTCATGACTAGTACTCACAAAATATTATTGTAATATTTTCCTTCATCAAAATATTTTTCTCTGGTATTCCGCTTCCTAATAAATGAAGTTTCCAGCACTTGATATCCCCTACATTTTTGTCCATCTAATATATACTTAATTCTACTTTCATGCCCTTATTCCCATTCAGACATTCTGCTCTCTATCCAATGTTCAGCACCACTTAGAGCAAAAACCTGAAGAAGCAGTCAGTCAGTTGTGCACCAGGTCTTCATTATATTTGATCTCTCTGCTCCATCTTTTTGCCTCTCTGATTTTGTGTTGCTGAACATTTTGCTACGTGCTGGCTGGTAGCAGGACCTGCTGAAATGAGGGACAGTCCTTTGCAGGCTTAGGTTCCTTAAGGGTTCCTCAGTGATCTTCCCAATTTGCTCTGACTTCGAGACTTACTGACAAGGCTCACGATAACTTAAGCTGAATTCATCTTTAGACTTTGCCTCAGGGCTGGCTTCCTCTCAGATTTGTATCTCAGACTTCCTGAACATGTGCCAGAGTCTCTCCCATTTATTCGGCATCCAGGTGAGATAAAGAGTCACTTTCACCAGCAAAACACACTTAATCTTTTCTCAGTTGCAATAATTTTAATATTATTAATCAGGTTAACTGCTGGCAGGCTTTTCTTCCAAACACAGAGTATCTCTATGGAAACATAGAACTGCATGGAAAACTGAATATTGAACACACATAGTAAAAAATCATTTAAAATGCTATTGAGGCACATTTATTATTCCTATACAGAGAAGTTATTCATTGGTAAATTCATATAATTGACAAAGCTAACACATGCAAGACCACTCAAAAGTCTTGGATAGTTATGTTTTCCTAACTTTTAACAGGATTGAACAACTTTGGCATGTTATTCAAAAGTGCCTGTCACCTAGTTTGGATCTGGACTGCACTTTTGAAGCAAATTTATCCCTACTCAACAGGGCTTCAGTTCACACCATGAAATGGTCTGGGAGCGCACAGAACTAGACCATGAAAATGGAAACCAACAGATGTGCCCTACAAGTGCCCATAACTGATCTTCAGCAGCTAGTAGGGATTTGTCCCCAGGATCAGGCTAACATGAGCCAGAGTGACATGTACTGTACATGTTGTGTCCTTAGCACCAGCTCCTATCAGGTGACACTGGTTGTTAATGAAGACTGTATCACACGCTCCTGTTGTATGCTTTGCTATCTTACACACATTTGTGCATTCTTAAACTTAATTCTAATCAAATAAAGTTCTAAGTGAAGGTATAACCACTTCTCTTCCATTTTGAAACCCTGAGCAGAAACCAGTACTTTCCTTTTTGGCCCAGTTTTTCCAACTCAAACCAGATGTGGCTGACTATTTAAATTATGTGGTATACAGCGCCAAAAGAGTGGATAAAGCTCTTTCAAGATCATGAATATTTAACTTATTCATACATATTTGTTCATACAGCATTTAGTTCCAACCATAACATTAAGGCTTTTTGCATTTTGTGCGCCTGTTAAAATTGTAACATAATATTTACTTGGGGTAGAGGTTAAGTTGAAATATCAGAGCAGAAAGGGGTATGGAAAGGCAAAATTAGTTGGTTGTCAAGAGTATTGGATCATCTCACCTGTCCAAATTTGTGCTTGTTGAAAGGTTTATCCTAGAAGCTGCTGTTCAGTTTTAACCCTCTTTGAAGTAAATTAAGAGCTGAAGTTAACAGGATCATTGTGCTCAGGCTCTTATTGTTGAGTAGCGGATTCCGTATTGCCTATGTGTATTGCAATTATCCCCCTTTCTATAATTATACTATGCAATCATCAACTGTCCAGGACAAGATCCTTATTAGGTTAATAGCAGAACTTAAAGGGGTCAAGGTGCCCTTTTGGCATGTTTCACATACCCTGTGCTTTTGTGGAAAAACAAAATCGCTAAACAAATTTATATATCCAGTGATAATTAAATAGCCTCACAAAATTTGTGATGTTCAGATTATAGCTGTAGTATAGACATAACTTTTAATCCTACTGTAATCTTGCTGGGTTTTTTTTCTGTGCTTTTTTTTTGCTACTGATTGCAACGTTACTGCTTTCAGTCATAATTTGGAATAAGTTACTAAACTTACACTGCAAATGCAACTTCTGTGTAGAACTCTCACAAATAATGTGACTAGAAGCAGCTCATCCAGCCACAAGCTCTTGAATACTTCTGTCTATAACATTTTAAATGGTTAAATTAAGCAAGCATTAACTCCACTCCAGCTGGTGATGCTGGTAGAGATAAACTATGCTTTATAAAATGTGAAGACTTTAGGTTTTTCCTGCACCAAAGCATCACAGCTCTTACACCATGTATATGAGATATGAAATTCAGGAGTTTTTAAATTTTCTAAGCTTAAAATTTTAAGTTTGCACATTGCTTTTATAAAACAGAGCAATCAGAAATATGAGGGGTTGTCAAGAGGAAGAAAGTTTTGATAACTTCTAGTGAATGAAATTATTTTCTCATTTATGACTTTTTACAATAGATGTGTCAAAAATTATCAAGTGAAGCTTTTCCTGATATTTACACAGTGTTCTTCTACCCATGTTGTAAACACAAAATCAGAAAGGTAAATATTTGCATTCCAATAAAGGCAGTTACTCAGTTTAAGTAATATAACCGGCGGAAAAGCATACCATTGTCTATATTGTTTTCTTACTTGCTTCTTTTTCTGCAGGTTTATTTTTGGGTTTTTTCACACTATTTTTCTTCATTACAGAAATATCTGTAAAATGTATATTTTTATACTAAAAACTGTTTGGGAGATTGTTGTCAGAATAATTGGATGGAAAAAGGAGTTCAGCAAAATGGAATTTTTTCCTAAGGATATCTAGAGTGCCATTAGAAACATTCCTACTTGCAAAATCAAAATTAAATATACCTCTTTTGGGTAGATTTCATTTGAAATAAAATAGTTTGGTTTGCTGGAAAAATCGCTATTTCTTATTTTAAAGTCAGTTCTGTATTAAATTTCTCTTACCCAGAGCTTACAGTACCTCACAGGACTTGTAGAAATGGCAGCAGAATTTTTTCTGTTCCTTCTCTGTAAAATAGATAGGTAGACCAGAAAAAACACTCTCATGTTAATGGTATTCAAATATCTTCCCAAAGGTTTCATAAGCCATGACGTTTCTCCTCATTCAGGTAGTGCACAAGTATACTGCCAAATCTGCCTGCATAGGTCTTAAAAACCGCAGACTGTTGCTAGTTTAAAAAAAAAGATATGTAACTTGTGAGTATTCTGACCCATGGCCTGCTTCTGGATTGACAGATGTCTCACTTTTATGTCAGCGTTTTAACACATATGATTGACATCCCTGGTCATTGCTTTGACTTAGTGATCCAGGTGCGTTGCAAGAGGTTGTTGGGATATAATACCGATTTTCTAGTAGCAGGCTATGTGCACTCCATTGCTGAATGTCATATAAGACTCATGCACATATGCTTTTTCAGAATATATAATAATGTGCATATTCCTATGGATTTACGGTGATGGAATTTTAAAGATTTTCACTTTGGACCAAAACTAAGGAATGCAGAGGTGTCCAAATATAATAAGAAAACTTGCACCTTCAAATATACCAATAGAGAAATGAAATTAACTCTTTTTGTTTATTTTAGGTTCCAGTTCTGCTCCAAAGGATACTATCTTAATTACATGAAGCAATTCCAAGGACATGTGAGCTATACAAAATAATTGCTTCAGTCACCCCTGTAAGCAAATTATTGTTAAAGACAGCAATTCACAATGAGGACAAGCAACTGAAATTTTCAAGTGAGATTTCTGGGCTTAGCAGGGTTGGTATGATGAATGCCTTTCCTCTTAGGAAAGTGCCAAATGTAGAGGGAGTCCCAAACAACTGGAAATGAATTCTGAACACCAGTCTGACATCTCATTTAAAAATTGGCATCATCATTAGAAAGTCTATGGTCTTTCAAGTCCTTCTGGGAAACAGTCTACCACCAGAAATGTCAGCATAATTTATGTGTCTTTTTCCAGTTTCTAATAGAACTGTATCAGCTGTTAGACTTGACATTGATACTTACCAGAAAACAGGTTAATATTGCCATTTGTTTTGTAAGACACACAACAATTGTGCAAAAATGTTTTGATGTTTTATATTGAAACTCTTTCACTTGTTCCAAAGCAGTTTTCTTAAGTGTGTACCTCAGAAAAGAAAAGAAAAATCACGATAAAAATTGTGATTTTTTTTTTGAGGTTGTTTAATAAATATGTATTAAGTTAATTTTCATAACAGTGTAATCTCTTATCATGAAAGATTATTTTAATCACTAGCTTTGAGTTTAGTTCTGTCTTTCTTTGCTTTAGTAAATTTGACTCTTAATGGCATATTTTAATTTGTACAAAAAAATTAGGATCTATTGTCATGAACAAAACAAGAGCGTGACGAGCTCCACAATGAGATACATGCAGTACTATCCAAAGTCTAACATTAAAAAACAGGACAAAATATTATGTAGCTGCCCATTATGTCATAATGTCTCATTTTCCCGCAACTATCAAAATATGCATTGGATGAGTTATTGAAGTTCACTGTCTGGTCAGCAACAGGATTATTATGAAATTCATTATTAATAATACATTGTAAATATTATGACTACTAGAAAGGATAGACGTATTGTCCTGTCAGAATTGTGGGAGAGTATGTACACTCTTCCTGAAGACATTTTCTGACCTGAAAACCAAAGTTACTCAATCTAGTCTCAGTCACAACATGTTCGTTCTGGTGTCATATGTATATGAAGATTCCTCCTAGGGAAGCAAGTGAAAAAAAATCCCAAACGAATCACTGCTGAAGTTAATGACTATGACATAGGATAATTTTAGATCTTTTTAGCAAAAATAACAAGCTTCACACTAACCTAGTACACTAACCTAGTGCAAATATTCATTATTTATCTAGAGCCACCTGGCTTAGTGAAAGATTTTAAGATGAACTGAAAAAAAAGACTTTTAAACCACATGCTGGATATAGAAATGAGGCTTGGAGTTGTAAGGAGATAAAAATAGGATACCACCAAGGTCCTCAAAATTGTCTAAAGGAGAAACTCAGTAAAAGTATCTATCTGAGAGGGATACTTCATTCGTTACCACCTGTAAGTGACGGCATTCATTTACATTATCTGCTACTTAAACCTGCAGATAATTTTAACCTTCATGGACTCAGAAATATTTGAATTTGTATAGCTACAATTTTTACAAAAAGCAGTGTTCCATGAATCTCTATTCTTTCAAGCAGTTTGGCACAATGTGACTGTTTCGATATGTAGGAGTGATGACATGATCCAGGAAGTTCATTACAACAGTGCTTTGCTTGCTGGTTTGCATGGTATAATTCAGAGCATTATAGCAGGCTAAGAGAAGAAGTTCTTTATGGAACTGCTGTGCTCGCTAGATGCTAGAGGAATACACCCATGGTGTTTTTTTCCCCCAAGATATGTTTGGAAAAGAATCTGAGTAATTGCACCGTTATTCTGGTTGTTACTGGCTACTGGAGTTTAAAATACAATTTGGTGTTTAAATAAGTATTCCCTCTGGCTGCTGTGCATCATCTGGAAAGATCTGGATTTTGAGAATGGCTCAGTGACAAACCCACCAAGTTCTTTTCCTTGGGATCATTTATGAAGGTTAGAAAGCTATGTTCACACCCAGAGAACAACATAGTTCAACACATGTAGAAAATAAACAGACCCTCCAGTCCCATGACCCCTGCGTACAGAGCTTAACCTTCCCAAAGGCATTTAACTTCATTGGGTCACTGGAGGAGGGGTGAAGATGTCTTGCTCACTGGAAAATGCCACTGTGACCAAAGAAGTCTTTTGTGAGACAATATCCTGATGCAAGCATTTACCTTTCTGTGATATACCTATGTTATTTCATGCCAAAGATCAAGAAATAACGCTCCCTTTGGGGAAACTATTATCATCCATCAAGTGCTACTTGTTCAATCACTTTTGATAGAGAGTTATAGTACCATACTTCTGAGATTTAAAGTGGGATGAAGTGTGTCAAGCAGCATACTCTGTGATTTAAAAAAAAGTAAAGCATTAGTTAAAAATAACAAAACCATTTACATTAGGAACTGTAAGCACTTTAATTTGCAATGCAAAATGTATTTTTTGTATAACATGGGACAGTAACACATACCTGAGATGCAGTGCAAAGAACTATAAGATATCAATGTAATTTTTACCACTGGAGACCTGGGCTGAAATTCCCACTAGGGGATACCTTTATAGATCTCATTTTAGTATATTGTACTCATGCCATTATAAAACCATCAAATGCAATTTGGCACAGCATGATACTTAAATGGTGGCCTGAAATTAACAGACTGAATTACCCTCTACAGCCAGCCAAGGTTATTTATAAATTGGAATTCAGATAAGTAAGTGAAGTGCCTTACTGAACTCTGTACTTTTATATTCCCAATCTCTGTCTTCTGTGCTTTGAAATACTTTTTGCAGTCGTCCTTTAGTTGAACTTCCAGAATATTTAGCCACTTAAAATCGGAGCAAAACTGAAGGCAGGGTGCTGTATTAGGTACTTACAAGAGATAATGCTTTTACATTTGTAAACTATCTTGTAAAAAGTTTTAATTAAAAGAGCTACATCATGGCATCTGTGAGGTCGAGTGCAATTAGTTGCTTTAAACTCCATTTTCTCATACCGCCGCCAATTAAGTAAAACTTGTGTGCAAGAGTAACGGCTGCCTCAGTGACAAAATCAGAACATGCTAAATAATGTGATTAAACTTGTTAAAAGCCAAAATAAACACTTATAATTATCTCAAGAAAACCTGCATAACACAAGTGAGAGCTCTACAAAGTGAAACTCTGCATCCATAATTTCAGACTTTCCTACACAATAGATCATAGTTAAAGATCTGTTAACAGACCTCTGACTGCTGAACTGGGCAGCTTGTGGTTTTCTTCTAAACCTATTGGCATAATGTGGATTTATGCAAGAGGTGCAAATTGGAAGTTGTCTGCTATTGGAGCCATTGGCAGAACAGAAATCATACTGTAGGGTTAGCAGCATGAAGTACATTGCTTTGAAATTACACAGCAGGGTTTCTACTTGTTGCTCTGCTTGCCTCTAAGACCAAGGTCTTATACTGTCTGGCCATGATTAAAATCAAAGTGTAGGCCTCTTTGCTGGGTGCCAGTAAATGAAGGTGAAAACCAAAAACAATCTGGATTCTTAATTATTTTAAAATGCAACATAGGCAAAAAACTAAGATGAAAGCATTTCTTACTAATCTATCCTAATTATTCCACATAAAATGATTTCCTAAAGAAACCTATATCTAGAGATAGTCACTTTCTATGACTACGCAAGATCTTTTTTCTCATATAGCATCTTGTACATAAACCCACACATATATACAAAACCCAAGAACTGACAAGCAGTTTAAATTGTAAGCTTATTTAAATCCAGGTTTAGGTGAACATCAAAACTTGAAATAAATCAAGATACTACACAGAATTTTGAAAATTAAATTACCATTAGCTTCTACAGCAGTCCACTAGTGAAAAAGTGCACATTTGGAAATGTTTGATTTTACTGCCATACTACGAAAATACGTGTATGTATGCATGTATGTATGTGCTGGCAAGTGGGATCAGAAAGCACAAAGGATTGTTACATTAGAAAATAAATGTACAGTATAGGGTTAGGAGTCCTCAATGTAAATCCAAGGCACTCTGCCCAAAGATTCTCATTTTGGTTTCGGTCCCTGGTCAATTTTCAAGTAAAATCATATCATCATAATGGTGTGTGGCAGAAAGTCAATGCTGAAAGTGAGTACCATGAGAGCTATCTATGCTACTGTCAATTTTAGCATAAGTGAACAAGGGTTTTTTTCCTTTACTTGTCAGCATATTCCAAAGTACTTGCTGTCAAGATATTTTTCCTAATCACCTCTTGAAGGGCTTATTGATAGAGAGACCTCTTGACTGAAATGAAGATGCTGCAGGGATGTCTGGAGATAGCCAAGGATAACCATTAAAGCTGTTATGCAGAATACTTGCTCATGTTAATTTCTGACTTATTTAACATAATCTCTGATTTAGAGTACAATGCTTGAAAGTCAGCTTTATGGCCTCATATAAAAAGTATATCTTATTTTTTCCCTAGTCTAGGCTTCTTGCTCATGATGCGTTTTGTCTTAGAAGGCAAATACATGCCTTCTAGGTTACTAGAGGAAGAAATATATTACATATAAAGGAATAAAGGATTTGGGCAGTCACTTTGAAGTGTGTTGTATTTTTCTTGCTCTTTTAATATATTTTTAACACATTTTGAGTATTTTTTCTTAGTCATTCACAGTCCATTTAATGTTATTTACCTTTTTGAGTCCCAGATAATTACTTATGAAAAAAAATTTTAGATATAAAACAAAGAGAGGGAGATGTTTCTTTTGTGCACCAGTTCATCAGTCCCTGATGTCAAATTTATTTCTAATTCACAGCTGCCTGTATGTGACCTTACGGATTCATCTCTGGTCCAACTCTGGTAAGTCAAAATCAGGCAGTGTTGGCTGGAACTGGAAACGCAAGCTTCTTGCTCACCTCCTCCCTGGGAGAAGGGGGGTCATCTGTACTCTCCCCACTACCATACTGGAATACAAAAATGTATTTAAGATCACCATGTCAATAAATTTGTAGCAGAGTTACTGCCCCAGTTTCTACTTCTGATAGATTCTTGTCATCTTTTCCTATTTTGCGCTTTTCTGTTTAGATAATCTCATTACTAATAAGAAACCACATTGTCTGGGTTTTTCCTGATATCAAAGTATGTTGAGTACATACTGTGGCAAACGTAGCCACATAAAAATTGTTGCTCTGGCTAACTTCTAAAGCATATAATTCAATGTGTTTCACTAGAGAGTTTTGAAATTATTTGAAGAAATACATTCCATATCTTCAGAAGTTGTAAGAATCCTAAATAATTCAATAAAGTGCATTAGAAAAATAGGTAACAAAATACCTGCTAATGTTAATGAAGTTTATTTTCTGCAAAACACTCTTTTCTTTCACAAGACAGACACACAGTTTTGCCCTATAATATTCCAGCTCAACAATGGAAATTGTAGTTAGAGCAACTCCCTGTCCACTACTGCTGCCAGTAGTGCAAAGAGCTGATGCAATGCTGGTACAAACAGGTCACTGGCAAACACAGATTTTAATGCCTGCAAGATATCTACTTCTTTGCACTGCTTCTGCTATGAGAACAACTGCATGAGGGGAAAAAAACACAAACCCAAACAGAAGTACTGTTGGGAAAGATGTATTCACATCACAGTCCATCTGAAAGGAAGATGAAAGCAAACAGCTGTAAAAAGCAGAGCTATTCTGTGCAAATTCTGTAAAGCCAGGATTGAACACTTCTCTTTGAATTCTTCCTCCATTCCTCTTTAAGTCCCTTGTTTGAATCTGTCCTAAGATAAGGAGACATCTGCAAGTGAAGACTTAGGTGTTTCTCCTGTTCTGCAAAATACTTTCCCTAAGCTTCAACTCTCATTCTTCTCTTTGTGCTTGGGCCATACTCCCTGTGAGACAGGCACCTGTCTCTTCCTCCTCCTCTTCCAACTTTTGCCACAGCCTGCAGATTGCATCCAATATAAACATCGGTACTTCAATTTCACAGTATCCATTAGGGGCTGTTCTTGAAATGGAACTTGTATGGGATGGAGGTTATAGCCTGTTGACTCCTTGCAATATTGACTGAATTTGATTTATCAGCCACAAAATACATACTGGTTTTACAGGTGCATGCATCTCAGAAAGACTTTTTCTTTTTTGGTTTTGTTTGTGATCTGATAGTTGGACACTCAGACCTTTGCAATAAAATGGTGAGTAGAAAACCTCACATTCCTTTCTTCTTCATGTGTTGTGTCTTGGTAGACATTACCTGACTGCAGAATTAAACCATTCTCTCTGAGATTAATGTATCTTCAACAAAATAACCAATTTTAGATGCAAAAATTCTTAATAATGTACACAAAAAATTATCAAAACCACAGAAAGTCTATTCAAGACAAACTTTTCTCCCCAACCGTCAATGGTTGGTTGATGTTTTCAATTACAGATTTGTGTATCTTATCCAAAACTTTCAAAATCCTGTTTTAGAATAATAGTAGGTTTTCACAAATATATGTAAAAATAATATTGTTTAATAGATATTCCTCATGGCAAAGCAATAATATGAAAAGGTATATATTATCCATATAAAAATGAAAAAGGTTGATTGATTGATTGTCAAAGGAGACAAAAATTTGGCAATTAATCTCCAATCCAAGTTAAAAAATTCAACAATGGAAAAACACAAAGATACAGTGATATTTGTATCATTGCATACAAATATCTACTACTACCATATTACAACAGGAGTGATGGGGCCTCTGAATCCTGCTGTCCTTTATGTCACAGCCTTGCCATATGTCCTCAGGCAACTCAGCAAATGTCTCCTCAGGCATAAAACAGGATAAAATACTCATCCTAATGTGAAATGAAGATTGTTAATACTTTTTTTTTTTAATTTTAAGATATGATGGGAAAATAAAAACAAACAGGAAATTATTCCTAGAGCCATGTGGAATATGCAATATTGGGTGAATAAACAGAAATGTTGCCAATGCATTTTTATGCTCTTTAGGAGAATTTCAAAATTAATGAAGAATGAGATACAGTAGCTTAACTTACATTGTCTTAGCTCAAGTATCTGGTAAAGTCTCACGAACCATAATTTGAAAACATAATTCAACCTTTTATGTAAATGGAGCCACAGAGATTAAAAAACAGGATAATGATAAATGGCAAAATATCTAACTGTCCAAGCCAGTGGAAGGACGAGTGTAAGAGCTGCTTTTATTAACATCTTAGTGGTTTGGAAAATGAAATAAAGATCATATTAGAGAGACTTGCTGATGATGTTGCACTGAAAGATCTTGACAAAAGTAAAGCCAGAAAAAACCAAAGGACCAGAGAGGTTAAAAAAATATGGCAAGGGAAGTAAGCCCTCAACCTGGGAGAAAAAAAGCAAGTTAAACATTTGGTAAAAATGAAAAAGTATACATGGGAGAAAAAGCAATTGTAGTGAGCAATTCCTTTGGTTGATGCCAAAGTCAAGATTTGTGGGTTTAGCAAGATCAGGCATCAAATATATTGTTTTACTTGGGCTGCCTCTACCATGGCAGGAGCAATGGAAAGTGAGTCTCTCTCTCTGACAATAAATAGACTTGTCGCAGTAAAAACTGATAGAATATTTGTAATGAATTCCAGTTAATAAAAGATAAAATCCTACATGATGCTGCTAACCCCGATTATTGAAGCCTTGTGATTCAGCTTCTCTCCTCATCTTCCTTATTGTAAGTTTCAAGAAGCACAACATTTTAAAAGTAGGAAATGTTTGGTTTCTGCTTTTCGAAAGATTAAGCATTGCATTTTAAGATTTTCAGTGGGGGAGGGGGTTTGGGAAAAAAAACCCCAAAACCTGTGGTTTTTGTTCTTGTTGGTTATGCTCCCAGAGAATGAAGAAAAAGCTGAGATTTGCTCTTTCCATATGATTTCAGGAGCTGGTACATTAAAACAAACAACAAGTACTACAAGATTAATAAAGTCATCAGAACTTGCAAAAGTACATGGCAATAGCATTCACTTCTAGACACTGAAGGATGATGACTCACCTGAGAATTTCCAAGAAAGTAACTAAATTGAGAGGAAAGAAAGCCCAATTCTATAGGTCTCCTGGTAAAGTGGGTGCTATTGAGCTGTTGCTGTGTAATGGTATGACAGATGCTGACAGAGGTTAGAAACATCTTCTGTATGTGGCTGCTTTGTTCAAGGACAGACTAGAGAAGCTGGGTTCTGTGACTGAGTCAGAGTAGACTTCATATTTGTATGTTAGGTATCTATATAATAGGTTTAATGTGCCCATATTTATACCTGTAAATTATCTGTGGCTAATGTTCTGTAAAATATCATCTCTATTGATAAAAGTTGAAGGACTGCAAAATGGTGATAATTATGTATAAAACTCTAAGAGCATAGAGTGTGCTTCTTTGCCGTGTTACCTCTAGTTGCAAAACCATTCTTCATTTGCACAGCATGTTGCAGCTCAGAAGAGCTCAGGAAATGTGTTTAACCCACTTAATATCTGGAAGTTGTTAAATATCATTGTCATGATTTAATTTAATTGGAAAACTGAAGTGGACTTGTATTGATGTCAGGAGTGGTAGTAAGGGGATTAGAATGCAAAATATACCTAACACTGAAGTAATATGTCTGCTGTGCTTTGAGACAATGCTGTTGAAAATATAGGACTTTGATTTTTTTTTTTGCACTGCAAACTCCCTCTACTTATGCAAACGAACACCTCCTCTTTATTCCAAATAGCCTAAATTTTTGATATGTGCTTCCCTCAACAACCACTGCCACCAATTAAAGCTGAAAACATCTGTGCAACTAGTTGATTCTGTCCAGCTTTTCTAAAGTATTTTTAAATCCTTGTACAAACAATGCATCAGATGTTCTTTCTTAATGTGAAATGCCTCTTGCTCCAACACGAGAGAAAACAGTTAAAAGATATCACATAAAAAACACTTCTGCAAATAAAACCACCCACAACCAAAATAGATTAGAAACAAATTTAGTTTATATAAATTAAAATCAAGGACAAAAATTAGACATGCTTCTTGGTGATTAAAATACAAAAGTACAAAAACTGCTCTGCATGTGACTTTATGACATGAACTTTAGAGGATACAAGATACACAAAGGATGAAGGCAAAGTCTGAATTTAGATTCAAGTTTCGTTGAGCTTAATAGAGCTGGTATTACATGTAATGTTCTGCTCTTTATATAATGAAGCAAACATAAATAAATAAATAAATTGTCGTATAGCTTAATCTTTATTTTCATAGTATATACAATAATCTATGAAAAAATTTACCAGGATGTTAGTACAAAAAGTATATTCACCAAATTTTTTTCTTTTGAAGAAAATGTGGCATCATTAAATGACTTAATAAAAGACAAACGCACATAAAATGATGGGGTTTAAAGAGTTTTGAAGCAGAATTCAGAATCGTATTTGATGTACTGAATTATCTAAAAGTCTTGCCTGTGGAAGTAAAAGAAAATAGACAGCAACACACAGGTTGAATTTATGTGCAGCTTCTCAAAGCACAGCAAGCAGGGTAGCATGGGAAGGCTGAGGATAAGCATATAATTTAAGTCCTTGAGCAGCTTCATTCATGAAGCAGAGTGCCTGCATACCAAAGGCCTAAACCTTACTGTTGAGTGAGTTCTGAAAGCTGCAGCTCACGTGTCTTTAGCTTTTTTTGAATAAGGTATCAAAATACTTATTCTTCTGTAATTTCTAACACTTTTGAGAGATGTACTAGACAAGCAAACTTCTTAACACTTCCTCCCACCATTTTTTTACTGGATCAATTCATGCTTAAGTGATACAAAAAAAAACCTGATACAGAATATGTATCAGAAGAGTGTACAAAATCTTCATGTGCATTATTGGCCTATTATTTCTTTAAAGTAAAACCACAGTCTTAAATGTAAAACCACATTTAGGCAGGCCAAATTGTTGAGCAACTGGCTGAAAGAATAAATATTAATAATAAAATCTCTTTCCAGTGCATCAAAAGAAAAAAGCTCTTCAAAGAGAAGTTGGAAATGTTGGATCATCTTGATATGAAAGGACTTGTCAGTGAAAAGCCAGACCACTGCAAAAAAGCAAACTGAATTCCTTGCAGTGGTATTCATTACAGAAGAGACCATACACTCAAATCATGCTTTACTAAGGAAGAGTCTGAAGAACTATTTCCAATAGAAATAAGAGTAGAGGAGATTTGTTCTGTCTTGATAAATTAAGAAAGAAAAAAATTCAGGATCTAAATGATATTTCCAGGAGTGCCAAAGGTATTTGGAGTGGAAAATCCTGTACTGGTAATTGAGATGTGTTAAGTATTGCTTAAGTTTTCTTTAATACTAAGTGATTATGACAGAAATCTTTGATATCCCATCAGTTACTAATCTTAAATTTTATTTCTACACTGTCTTTACATAAGCTTAGATGAATTGATAGAGAACGTATTAGAATATGATAGCTAGATGTGATCCTTGGGGAAGAGTCAGTAAGTTTTGCAGAAACTTAGGTGTGAGTTGCAAACCTGAATGTTCTCTGAAAGAATGATTTATCAAGTGAATGAGGATAAATCCAGCTGGTATGATGTAGCTGGACTTTCAGTCTCCTTTGCCAGATGTTCTGACAGAAGCTGTGCACTTACAGAATAAGGGCTTGTCACGTAGTGACAACTGAGTGACAACTGCTTAAATGATAAGAAACAAAGGGTAGGAATAAGTGGTCAGTTTTTCCTGGGAAGAATGCTGAGAGTATTCACCTTCAAGGCTCTGTGTCAATTCCTGTACTGCTAAAATGGTCAGGAAGAATGGCCAAGTACAGGTGTGACAGTTTGCAGGTGATACGGAATTATTTTAGAAGAACAGTTGACATAGTAGGACTACAAGGACTAGGACAACCCAGTACTGCCACAGTTGAAGTGAATATACCCATGTAGTTTTTGTGATATGGTTAATTTCTTTAAGATGCAACAATTTAGTCATGGATTTGAATCCTGTATTTTGAAGAGTTCTGAGACAGCAGAATTATTGGAAGATAGCAATTATTTCCTGAAATGACAGCATACAACAATGTAAAATCGATTTTCTGGAGCAATTTAAACAGAAGTTACAGGATATTTTTGTTATTTAAAATGAATGAGTGTTTTATTCTTTCACAGCCTACATTCACTGCAGCGGCTACAGTAGGATAAGAAAGAGGAAAAAATATATTATGAATCTAAAAAAATATTTAAGTAGATATTTTCATGAAAGAAGTAAGAAATAAAGTGTTCTGAAAGGCATCTTATTTTCTTGAAAATTGGGCTGTGTAAACACAGGAAAAATCAAATTAAACATCTTGGGAGTTAACAAGGAGTGCTTGAGTTTTCTGAAATTTTGCCCTTATGGATTAAACATCTATATTCTAGGGAGATTTGACTAAAAACATGGTTTTTAACAAAACTGGAACTGTCTGGTCATTCACAAAAGAAATGTTATTCTTCTATATGCATCTGCTTACTCTCCAGAGAAGCACGTAAGGTGGCCTAATAAATAGTGTTCTTAAGGAGACAGTTAGCTAAATAATTCCAATGGAAAACTGTAGTAATTTATGAAGAACATATTAAGAGAAGAAAATATTCATTAACAATTATTGAGAACAAATGCATATACTGATATATTAGGTCTTACCCTGGAGACAAGAGGCCAATAAAAATTCTACACATGAATACAGAAAAGAACTTAATCTGAAAAGAAAAAATCCAACAAAAAATGTCAAGCTGGCAAAACTTTTCCACTGCCTGGTGATAAGCATTCCACTGCGAGAGCGTGAGAGCACTGCTTCCACTTCCTTTCTTGCAGCCTTTCACCAAATGCAATCCAACAGCCAAAAGGGGGAAACCATGACACCTATTCCTACAAACTTTCACCTTTAGCATCAGCATGTAAATATTTAGGACTTCTTCAAATTGTGATAAAGAGGAGAATCTCCCATTGGTAGTTGAAGATGGGTACATAAATTGTTTTTTTTTTACACTTTGCATTCAAACGCAAGATAATCTGCCATCCAGAGGGACCTTGACACGCTTGTGAGGTGGGCTGATGACAACCTTATGAAGTTTAACCATGACAAGTGCAAGGTCCTACACCTGGGTCGGAGCAATCCCAGGCACAGCTACAGGT
>JANHGB010051285.1:3551-19131 GCA_026283785.1 Coracopsis vasa
TAATACAATAGACTCATTGATCATGAAACTGATCTGGCTTGCGTTCCCAGTGTGGTCACCACCTCTATACTTTGGGAAGTATATAATAGAAGTGTTTAGCAATTACACATCTTTTTTACCCTCCTCGGGTGGTCAACCTATGAAGAAGACATTCTCTTACCTTCCCAGGCCCCCTACCAGACTATTTATAGCATCATTTGAGAGTTCTGAAGGTTTTGAATGGCCTTTGGGTACCCTTGAGACCCGCCTGCTGATTGTGACAGGGATCACCATGTTGGCACGCATACAGGGTGGTTTTACCCATAACCATTTAGTCTGATCTCGAAAGTTAAGCAAGAGTTGGGTTTGGGTCTTGTCTAGGGTTAGACAATGATCTAGGAGGACCAAGAGATTTTCCCCGAGGCTGGACAGTCATGAGTGGCAGGGTGTTAACTGCCATAGTTTTGATGTGGTTCTGCTGAGGAGGCAGCTGTTGTGCTCTCTTTTGTGCAGGGAGCAGCAGATGTGGCAAGGAGGGGAGGAAAGGAAAGCCCGTTTCTCCCAAAAAGTGGTTGGTCAGCTGAATCCTGGGGTCTACCTCACAGGTCTGTCTCACCATTTTTCCCTTCCCATGATTAGTCCCTGATTCCTCTCTACACAGCTGCCTTCAGGCTCCCTACAAGCTCCCGCATCTCCTGCTTATGCAGGATGTAAGGCATTACACACTTTCTACAGTTTCTCAGAGGCTTCTTCTAACCACAAGCGGTTTATAGTTGAATGTATATTTGCAAATTGATAATTTTGCATCATGTTGCAAGAGGCTGCTTAGCCCTGGGCACTACTGTATTAGGAATGTTGTTAGTTCCCCCACTGGCTCCTGAGCAGACACTACAAATACTGGAAGTAGATCAGAGAGCTGGTATTGGCAACCTCAGAGGTCGCAGCTGACAGCCCAGAGTGGTAGAGCAGGACTTGTGGTCCTGGGGCCCAATGGACGAGCTGCTGCAGCCAGCCGAGACTCTCTTTCTTCCCATTCACTGCCTAACGAAAGGAAGAGTCTGACTTCTGGGACTGGAGCCTTTCCTTAGGATGCAGATAACCACACTGCGTTGTCATGGCTTTACTCTCAGTGGAGTAGTCCAGCACACCCTGCGTGCCATGCACAACATTCAGCCTCAGCAGGAAAGCACAGCTATCAGCTCTGCCCTATGCTGGCAGAGTATTCACTAGCTTTGCTGTCAGGTAACCTTCCAAACACAGGGAGGCACACAGGGACAAGGGCAACTCTTCCCCACCAGCTATAGAGCTGCTTTCCTACAGCAGCTACCATGCCTCCAGGCTGCAGTGCTACTTTTCCCCCAGAGACAAGAAAATATAGCAAGAAAGGGGAAACGGTATTCTAATAAGGGAAGCAACTAGGAGGACATGAAAGATGAAGGATACTAGGAAGAAAAATGTAGTTCAGTCTTAGGAAGTCACATTTGTATTGAACAGTGCTGGAGCTGGCTGGGAAGGGAAGAAATTGAATAGTTCATGCATTAATGCTAGCTGGATAGTTATTGTGCAAAAGGGCTTGAAAATTCTCAGTGATGAGAGGAGGTTTGATGTAAGTGTCACTGCAGAGCATTAGCAAGGTGATTCATATAAGTGAAATCTTCAAAACCAGGGTGTCATTCTTGTAGGAAGGACTGAGGGGGAGGGGTGGCATCCTGCATTACCCCCTTTAAAGTGATCGGTAACTGGAGGACTGTGAAAATATGCAAACAATAAACTCCGAAAGGGATGCTGGGAGAGTGAGTGTCTGCTACAAAACACTGAATCAAACCAGAAAGTAGGATGAATTAGTCCTAAAGCATCTGCTATAGGAAATTTAAGTTTGGGAGATCTCAGGCAGCTGGTAGGAAAACATTATGACTTTCAGAGATTTAACTTGACAGCTACCTATTTGGAGACTCATTCTAACAGATAATAATACATTAATTCTAGGATTACAGGTTGTTTATTGCTTAAAGCTGATAGGGTCTGGGTACGTTTGTTATGAACAAACAAAGGGCAGTTGTAATTAGTAATATTTATATTTGGAGCTTCACAGTACTGAATCTGTCGTTATTAAGGAACGTTATGAGATTTCTACCAGAGTTGAATGTGTCTACATACAAGGAAGAAAAAAAAGCCTGAAAATCAGGAGCTGTTTAAGAAGTTTGCTAAATGTGCAAAAAGCCACGGCCTAGAGTCAAGATCAAGGATAACTTTGGCAGAAAGCTCAGGGTGGTTGAGAAAGGAAGCCCATGACAACAGGTTTCTGAAGCACAAAGGGCTATAAAGAAGCAGTGAACTGTTGCATGAAGACAACCGTAGCATATGGCTTCTAGCACAGCACATGGCTGTCCCTGGATATTGGCAATTTTTCCACAGGCCATCAGGCCTTTCAGGGAGATCTGCTGCAGAAGTCCATCCTCTAGGAGGATGATCCTGGCTGAATGACAGGGGTAACCCATGCAACAGCAGCATAGGACTGCCCTCAGAAAGTTAACAGCTACTTTCTGCCTGCCATCCAAATTGTGGCACTTGGAAAAAATAAGTATTTTCTTTGGTGTCCCTTGAGAAACTGCACTTTCCCCTTTGCAAATGATGAGCCTGTGTTTGAAACAAAATCATTTTTAACAGAAGGAGGAAAGGAACATTAATTTAGGGGAAAAGAAAACCCAACAGCAGCAGCAAATCAATTGTTCAGCTGTGCAAATAACATGTGGAACATCTGCCTACACACTAACCTCCAGTGGTCTTTCATCTCCCTCTTCTCAACTGTCTGATTGACCAACAAAGAATGCCCTTTAACAGGATGCTTTCCTCCCACACTTTGCTTTTTGATGTCCCAATCTCAGTCTAGCATCATTAGCTGGTGAAGTTCAGTGTCTGAACTCCGGCAGGTTCATCTGCCCTGAGGAGAAACGGCATTGTGTTTCTGTGACAAGGCTCCTATGCTATTTGTCTCTGAATGATGATTTTCCAGGTGATGGTTACAACAGAAGCTGCCCTCTGCCAGCCTGGTCCAATCCTACTCAGCAACTGCTACCTGTAGTTGTGGAAATCTGCATAAAGGCTAAAAAAGGGGAAGACACAATAGATCTGCAGGGTTTCACAGCACTCATCAGGCCTGACTGTTTCCATCCAGCTCCAGAGGTGGGATGAGCTGCTCAGGACTCAATATGATCAGGTTATTAGGTTGCATGATGGGACCCCAGTTTCCCAAAACCATCTCCACTCTCTTTGCAAAGACTGTATATTTAAAATTACCTTCTAGTCTGGCAAACATACAAACCAGGTTAGTTGTATAATTTCCTTTCAAACTAAAGGTTATAATGACCATATGAGGTTCTCATTCAGAAAAGATTGATGTGCGACTGTGCACAGCTAGCAGTTAAAAACCAATTCATTACCCCAAACTGAAAACACCAATGCAAACAAAACTACAAAGCCTAAAAAGCCTGAAACCATTTGTTTCTCTGTTGTCTTCCCACTGCAAAAAGCCTAGAGGGCCTGAGAAACCTTGGCTGAATCTGTTGGAGCCCAGCCCTACTCTCCTGTAAGGAAAAGGGAAATCAGCTTTGATGTCATCCTAATTAGTATGGGTGCCATGAGCCTCAGAGCTGATGGGCATGGTGGGAGCACTGCTTCAGCAGCCAGGCACAGCATGGGCTGAGCAGTGCCTTTGCCATACCTTTGAAAGGGAAAAAAGGGTAGCAAAGCCCCCATATAACCGAAACATCTTGCTAATGTAATGCGATGGCCCTCACCCCCATAGACCCCAACTCCCTTTCTGATCCTCAGTGGGGAACCTAAAACATCCACAGGAAAAGACACAGGTGTGCTCTGTGTGCGATTTAGGGATTGGTATTTTTACAGTACTGTTCTGCAAGATGTTTCACTTCACATCAGCTTGTACTCACATCAGTTTCTCTTCTGCGATTACTGCCAAGTTGGGCTAAAAGTTCGCAAACATGCATGTTCACTGTGATTTCAGCTATGTCCAGACCAGAGCCATAATTCTCTCCACCTCCTAGGTTAGGGTTTGATCAGGCAATTAAGATATGGGGACTCTTCACACCCAACTCTGCCATCTTGGGTGAAAACTACTAGGTTTGGTTTATATGAACTTCTCTATGCTCATGAACAATTCACCTTATAAATACTCCTTTCTGAAGGAGTTAAAGAGAAAACTGTTCTTCCCCATACAGGGATTTTTTTGAGACTTATTTAATCTAGAATTCTGAGAATTTATGAATGTGTACAATGATGTGAATTAAGTTGGCTTTTTTTAGTAGAGGTGAAAAATTCAGCAAATTCCATTAGCATGCATTTGTTTCAGATGTGCTCGGTCTGTTTTTATTTTCCTTGTTTGAATACTTTATGATACATATTAGCTAGCAAGAATGATAGGTGAAACAAGTGACATTTTGAATGATTATGAAAGAATTCTCATCGAAAGTAATTTTGGAATTAAAAAGCATTAGAGTTGGCATTGGAAAACTCTCACTATAAGAATGTCATCTAATCAGGGAACAGAAAGCTATCATTTGATATGCACTATCAATCAATATTAACCAATACAGCTCAACAAAGAGTGTTGAATGCTGCTGTAAATTTCTCTTGAAAACTATAAATCAAGAATATATGCTTAAATTATATGACAAATTCTACCAGTGAATTACACTGAGATGAAGAACTTCTATATTGTTTGCCAACAATTCACAAAACAAGAGCTAAAGCATTGTAGTCATTGTGGAAAATAAATGCAGTTCTAATTTTTTTGTAAATAGCATTGCAATTGCAATTACACTTTCTGAAACATAGTATCCATTTTTGCAGAGAAGTAATTCTGATTCAATGAGATTCAAGCTAAAAGCCCTCCATTCTTTTACAGATGATTGCTCTGTGCATGGCAATGTTACAGAGCTCAGATAACTGCCTTGTTGAATGCATATTGCATGAATATTAATCTAACAATATATGGTGATGGCCACGTGGCTGCAGAAATTATCATCTTCTCATATAGACAGGAAAAATAAAACAAAAAAATGACATCCAGCTTTTGCTGAACTTGTGAAAGCCATAAAAACGGACATAACATCAACAAGCTTTCAAAATGCTGTAAGAAGTTCTTCTGGTGCCAAGAAGTGTGCCTGGGGATCACAGCCTTGCTCTTAGTCACCTTGTAGCATCCTCAGCATCTCTGTTAGACTGTTTATGCAGCACATGAGTAGAAGCGCTTGCCTCAAGATGGACTCCAACGAGCTGCTCTGCTGTGAGAAGATGAAGACAGGCAACAGCAAACACTAGCAAAAGGTGCACATGTCTAAAGCCTATTCTTTCTTTGGACTTGAGCATTCAGGAAGGTTCTTCCTTTCTGGAGATAGGCTGTTGAGTCTCCTTTGTGTGTGAAAGCCACATTCAAGCTTCTGAATAGCAGGATGCTCTGGGTAGCTTCCTCCCATGCTTTTTTTGGATGCTGACTATTAAATACATCATGACTAACTGGGACCTTAGACCACACCTTTTCTGCTTTCCAGAGAGCTAAAGCACACAAAGAGAGCATCAAGTGCCATTTTTCCCTCTCCCATTTGATGCCTGAATCCCTGAAATGAGGCACTGGTGCTGGTAGAAAAAGCACCCTGGGGAGCCTCCACTGCAGCAAGTCCTGCAGAGAAGCACAGCCCCTAGTTTGGGGATCCAACTGGGGCTGGGAGAGAGGCTTCTCTGGGATGACGCAGAAACAGATACCAGACTAGAAAAAGGTGATGTTCAAACCATAAAAGTTACAGCTTTCAGGTGCTTACAGAGTAAACAGAATGGGGCTTATGGAGACCTGAGGTTTGGAAGTAGCATTTCAATGCTCGTGTGGATCTAGCCCTCTGCTTTCTAGAAAATAAAGGATTTTTTTGTTTGAATTCAGGGGTAACTCATTAATGGAAAGATAACCTTGACCTTACAACTTAAAACAAAGGGAAGAAGAAAAGGTGTGCTGGTTAGGAGTCCCATTATACCTGGCTCACTACCATTCAGGGCAGATGTTCTCACACCTCAGACAAGATGAGAAAAGTTCAGAGAGAAAGGCCTAAACTTTTCTTACCATCACTGAGTCGGTAAAAAGGTTTAACAGAGGGATATGGTCTGAGTATGTTAAGTTCTTTGTGCAGTCAAGGCATCCTAGTTTATTCCCACAAAAAAAATCTACATGTCAGTCAGAGATGACTTGTCTTTCCTCCCTCCTTTGGCTGAACTAAATCGCCTTAGGGTCTATCAATGCTGTTGTTCATGATAGCTCTGCTGCAGGTATGTGTGTTTGCCATTAATGTGAAGCACCTGGTATGTGAAGGTTTCCTTAGCTAAATGAAACAAACTTTTCACAGAAAAAAGCTTCTTCAAAGGTTTCTATCTTCATGACAGAGCCTCTTTAATAGTATTCCAAAAGCAGAGCTAATAATTTAAAAGTACTTTTGAGATACCATATTAAATGTTTTTCCTGCACAAGTGCTTTAATGGGCATACAAATAGTGATGGGACAGCCCTTTAATATTTTATAAAATAAAAATTCACATTGCAATTCATGGAAGTTTTGACCTGAGCAGCATGGGGAAAAAAGGCACAGAAGAAATTTCAGCTTATACTGGGAAAGAAATAAGGTATCTCTTCCTCTGTTGTGTGGGCCCCTCATATCAAGATATCTTTTCCTGAGATTTTGCTCCAGATTGCTGCTATGTGTCAGCTCTCCCTGCTGGTTTGACATGAGGAATCCTCTTCACTGCTTCCAGGAATGACCCAAGGTCTCTTTGCTTGAAGGAAAAGCCAAAGAGGAAACTGATTTGAGGTTATCCAAGTCAAAAAATAATCCCAAGGCTATTCCACATACCTGAGTTAGGACATCAGTGCCCTGAGAGGTAAACGGTGAGTTAAATCCTCACCCTACATGCTTCAGAGAATTAGGATATATCCAAAATTGCATAAATTATTTAAAATACAAATATAGCAGCTAAAATACAGCAGAGAAAATGGAACAATAGGTATTTGTCCGGGACAATCTGTTTTTCTGTATACACACATGGCAAATGCAGAGTTTTAAACATAAATGTGGTTAAAATGAATGTTTTCAATGTATTTTAACTAGATTTGCACAAGAAGACATTTGGTGTTAAGACAAAACAGGAAAGCTCAGTCGCTAGACACTGCCCCTCACTTAATGGGTATATTGTGACAGCTTCAATTCTGAAGCAAAATTGTATCAATTTTAAAAGAGCTTTTTAAAAAATGGAATGAAAGCCCTAACATCGAGCAGCTATTAGCTCTCTAGATGAGGGCTTCAACACTGGTGACATTTTACCTTTGCAACTGAAAACAGCGTTGACAAATGCTAAGGGTATGTTGATGTGCACATCCTTTTCTCCTTGGCCTTCTTCACATGTGCCTGGTGAAGGAGCAGTGAAGTTTTCAAGAGCCTGGCAGTGTCCACTGCATTGTCTGAGTGAACCCAGACAGTGCTGATTGTTTTAGACATATCAGCTTTTTGTGTGGGAGTTATCACTGAGGTCATTTACGGCTCTTATGTCATTAGACACCATCAGCATGATAGGAGAGTCTCCTTTATGACTGCTGGTGGATTTACATTAGACTTGTTAAGCATGCAGGTCCCCTGTGTGATTATTCAGATGAGCAACCAGGTAATTCATTCCTGTTTTAAACATCTAGATATGCAGCAGAGCATCCAGACTATTGCTGATATTTGTATTTGCAGCTGCTTGTAATGGGCTCACTCATTACTGCTCATGCAGTGCCATTAGTGGGTAAAGTGTATTACTGACGCAAAGACACACTTGCCCTGAGGAGCCTACAGTCAAAAGCTGACACCGGGATACTGAAAGCTACGGATATTCAAAAAGCACAGGAATGAGAGAATGAGGGCTATAACACAGAAAGATTATGAGATATGCTTGTTATGTTCACCTCTTGCTAGCACCTTGTTTTTTCAGTCTATGCTGACACCTAACCTGAACAATCTTGTGAAAGAATCATGTTCTGAATTCATATAGCTCCTTGTGATAAGCTGTTGATGTGCTAGTGGTATTTTTAAGATACAGAGGAGACATGTCAGAGAGATGGGAGCCCGATTGCACTACAGATAGAATATTCTAATCAGTGAGCAGCTTATCAGCACACTTACGGGCAGCAAATGCTTCACAAATCCCAGGGGATGCCAGCTGAAAATCCCCATCATTACAGACATAACTTTCTTGATAAGCTTCCTCAACAACATGAGCTATTGTTTATACTGAGAAGCACGCTGAGGTTCAGTGGAAAGGTGTGCGGAGCTTTTTCCCCCAAACAAATGAAGCACTGGATTTGTGTGTGAGAAGCAGACCTGCTGGCATTCACAGCTCTTATTCTATTCAATAGTCACAGCAAATGATACCCTTTCATTTCCCCTTCCTGCACTTCATAGTACAAAAGAAAAACTTAAACCTAAACCAGCTATTTTTATTTTGATTAAATCTTTCTTTCCCCTCTCCAGATGGTACATGCCAGGGCATGACATTAACCCAAAACAAAAGTGAGCAACCAGAAGCAAGCGTGCCATTAGCTCAGCTCAGTGTCTGATGTATTTATTTTCAGTGGATCTGTGAAGCAGGCAGACAAGCAGAATCTTTTTCTTCACGTACGACTTGCAGAGCTCCAGTGAGCAGGTACCATATGAAACAGCCAGTGAAAACAACTTCAGCAAGGCATGCCACATTTTTTTCTTTATAGGCACAGGTACAGTCGATCAAAACTTCAGCGATGAAAGAGACTCATCAGAAGCAAAATTAAGATAATTGCATCGTAACTACAAATTGTCAAAAGGGACGTTTTATAACACAATTTAGCTGAATTAGATACTATTGACCTCAGAGCAGTTTACCAAGGAAGGAGAAATAAATTAAGATATATGAGCACACTGAATACAAATGGCAAGCTGCATTTTCCAAATTCTTTTCGACTTCTTCAAGATCAGGTGGGATACTTTGTTTCACAGTCACCAAAATGAAAAGTTCAGACTTTTCAGCTCTGTCGTGTATGAACACAGCAGAGCCAGAAGCTTCACAGAGTGGTATTGTATGGCTTTGTCCATGCCAGTGTCCCAGGCCAAGGCATGGGTCTGTGTGTTTGCCTGGGATCATCCATCCATACTGGAATTTGCATAGCAAGGTCCCTGACAGGGTTTTGGCCTGTGCTGGTTAGCAGTCCTCCCAGGTTTCAGACAAAGCCTGAGGGTTAGTGCAGGCGAAGGACCTGCCCAAATGAAGACCAGATGTGGCCAATGTTTTGAAAAGGAGTTTAGCCATATGGATGAGAGCAGTGCTGTGTCAGTGGACTTCAGGGCCAGTGAACAATCCCTATTTACTAGTATGGATGTGCTTTGCAATATCAGACAGAGAAAGAGCAACAAACTGTGTTCTGCTCCAAAACGGAAGTTCCAGTACATAGCGGTGGTAACTGAGCTCTGGCTATTTCATTGTGGGTATGTTACAGTGCTCCACTCTGGTAAAACATCTCAGCAGGCATGACTAGTGTGGAAATACTGGCTTCCTTTGGGCTGGTTCCTGGATGTGCAGAAGGATGGGCATGGAGAGGCATGCACACTCATCAGATACAAGCCAGCTTGCACCCGAAGGTGATGTAGCTCATCCATGGTGCTTGAGCTCATGGGAACAACCTTAGCTGGTAAATACTAACAGCATTCCTGTGTGGAGGTTTTGGCTTGATCTCTCCTAGCTGAGGAAAATGACCATGTGGTGCAGTGCCCCATCATCATGTCCTTTCCCAGGCTTTTGTGTTAGCAAGGAAATTACTTAGGCATTTGCACACTGAAGAGCACTGTGGTTAAAGGGGGCTGACCAAAGGGTTTACCTGCTACTGAAGCACAAATGATAGATAACAGGAATCACTAACAATGAAAATTAACTGAGCATCAATCAACATTAAAGTCCAACTCACCTTGAAACAATGCCTCAAACACAGGCACAACTGAGATGTCCTCTGCCACCTATAACTTCATTAAGCCAGTGAGGTTTTCCACTGAGTGTACTTGTCAAATACACAACAAACCCTTACTGAGTTCTCTGCTGCTTTCAATAAGTGGCACCTCTTGGGACCTGGAATCTGCTGACACAGATGTTATAAAAGACTTTTTGTAGGATTGACAGCAAATAAAATATTCTGCTGCTTATTGCAAGACTTTTGACGGCATAATTATGGGTATCCTTGCTCCAGGCTTCCTGTCTGATTCCCACCTGACAGACAGCCTCACAGATTTTATGCATTCAACAAATGCATTGGCACTCTACCCCGTATTTCAGCATAAATCCAGGAATGAAACATGCATCAGGTGACTGTCTGTTCTGAATCTGTTGTACAGCTTTTAACACTCCTGTCTTTTCTGTATTGTTACAGAAAGTCTCACTTTTGCCTCTCAGCTTTCTGAAACAGAAATAAAAGGCTGTATCACAAACATCAGAAACAAGAGATAAGAATCGTGACTGAACCAAGGTGCTGTATGTGTACATTAGTGTGAACAACTCAACATTATGTTTTTATTAAAGGTAGCTTAAAAGGTAGTGAAGAGAAATTAGAAAACCAGAGACTTCTTTTCACAGGTGTTGAACACCTAAAACTAAAGCTTTAGGTTGAACACCTAAAACACCTAAGGCTTTATAAAGCCTTCCATTTCTTTTAGGTTCAAGGTGCTTTGAGAACAAAAGGCACTTAAGAGAAATACACTGCTTTTTAAATGGTAGTGGCCAATGACAGACAATAACAATTTAAGGAAGGACAAAGACTGCTTTTCTGTGAAAAGACAAGTACACCTCTGAAAAAAAACAGGACAACCTGATTTCTATGTGCTTATTTCAGCAGAATGTTCCAGTGTTAAAAATGTCCACTAAATTTCCATGGAGGAGTGATACCATTTATGGCCACAGACATCATCTTTAGCTTTGACTTGAAGCACACTAAGCTACTTTTGCCTTATCCTTTGTAACATTAATTGTGCAGTGGAGTATTCTTAGCCTCCTCTTAGCTAGCACTACTCTAGCAGTCAGCTTTCTATTATGTATCTCTCTTATCACATCCTCAGCTTTTTTTTACCTTTCTATAGCTATTGCATCTTGATACCACTCTCATTTGTTGTAACCTCTAGCGAAGCTTTCAGAAATCCCCCTCTTTTCAAAAGAAGCTTTGTACCTTGTTTAATCATCACTTCCCACAGGTTCCTTTTAGCGCAACAAATTTCAGTGCTGATGTGCAAAGTGAAACACTCAGCTTCCTGTTACACTTGTGCAACCAGTTGAGATCCGAGGAAGTTGTACTAGTGTAACAAAGGTGAGTTCAGCTCATTATATTTACAGTCCCAAACCCCTCCTTGCTATTTCTCTGAAGTGTGTATCCTCAGACATCTTTCTTGCTCCCACACACCATGGAGCCCTAGGGAGCAATACCTTAGCATGGGTGCTGCTTAAAGTCAGCAGCTAAGAATGCAGTCTAGAGGCTTTGCTTCTTCTGATCTTGTCCCTAATAAAACTCATATCTCTGCATTTGTAGTTATTTTCTCCTGGGTAATGTAAAAGCCTGATAACTGAGACTGTAGTCCTGACACCTTCTAGTAGGTTTCAAAAATAGTGCCATTACACCAATGTTACTTTAAATGTAAGTGGCATATAAAAGACAAAATATTGTAATTTTGCATCCTAAGCCTGCAGAGAGCAGGGATATATCCCCTTAAATCACACTGAAATCTGTAGTATTACTGTAAAAGGGGTGGAAAAAATCCAGCTTAATTTTGACCTTTCAGAAACCAATGGATAAGCTAAAGAACTGCCTGAATATGTGGTCTGAAAGTGACAAGTAACATGTAATTCACAGTTCCCAGTTTATTTATTTCCCCGGTACTATATGGTACTTGATAATGTAGACAACAACTCTTCTAAATAATAAGAACATTATTTAGGAGAGCTGATGTATAAACATGGTTCAGGAAGCCCTGAACTCATGACTACCTACATCTGTGGAAAAGGGCTTTACCCATGCTGTTCCCACCTATTTTTGTGCAAATGGGGGCAATAACAATCCCTCACCTTCATCATGAGGGAACATATCACTCCATGAGGATGAAAAGGGACAAGCTATTATTTGAGATTTCCTCGCTCTGAAAAACCAAAAATGAAACCCACATTTCTGCATTTTAAAGAACACTGCAATACCTCCATGGAAATAGCATTGCCATGCAATAAGTAAAAGGTGGGGTGAAAGGATAATATCTCTGCTTTGAGGCTCTAGTGTTTCTTTCAAGTGATGAAGTACATCAGACACTTCATCCTATGTAAGCATGTTAGGCTGAGAAGGACAACTGAGCATCGACTAACGAACATGTTGGACTTACAGTGAATGAAAGAAGGACCAAAAGAGCATAATAAAAGCTGGTCACAGAGGACTAAGGTGCTTTGCCAGGCTGTAGTTATCACCAATACGGCACAGGGTTGTATTCCAGTAGGTAGAACAAACAATAGCAATTTTGCCAGTCATCACTGCTTGGTACAATGCAATGAGGAATGACCAGCAGTACATGGGTTTTTAAGGCATCAAAGTACATTTGTACAGCAGGGATACAGTGCAACATCTCTCAAGAAGTACCACCACAGGGGTCATCAGAAGCAGGCTCCCTCACAAAGAGAACATCCAGGTGCTGCAGTGAGAAACCCCAAAACTACATCATTGTCTCCATGGGAGTCCTAGGCCTGGAAAGACTCCACTGCAGAGATCCTCCGATGTGAAACCCCAGTGCTGATGGCTACCAGGCCCAGTAGGTGTTTGCCACAAACAGGGGGTCTCTTGGGTGGAGAGTCACAATTAAAAGGCAAAACAAATATCTGTGTGTACAGCCTCCTGGAAACATTGGCACTTCTCGAAACCGGCAAGACAAGGAGGCAGCACACAAAAACAAGTGTAAATGAATTTCATTTTGGAGGGAAGCAGAAATGGCCAGAACACAGTGGCTAGCCCCGAACTCTTCCTTCAAAAGCGGAAAGACCTGCTGAAGAGCAAAATCACAAACGTCCAATCCTGTTAAGTGAGCTCACAGCAGGAGCAATTTTTAAAGTGAAAAGCATGCCCACTGTTCAGAGATACAAGCGTGAGAATGGCAGGGGAATCTACAAAAAGAGAGAGGTGATGAAGAGAGACAGCGGGAAATCAAACTCCACTCAGAACAGCAACCTGCAAAGTTCCAGGGCAGTCCAGCCTGCAAAATAACAAATAAACTTCCCCAGGATGAATAAACCGCTAAATGCACTGGTAGGAAAAGAATGAGTTGTATCTACAGGTAGCTTATGGCCCTTTTAAATGGTAGCAGTTAGAAGTCTGGGTGTGAATACAATCCTTGGTTTCTTTCTCTAATTCACATTCTATATGCCTTTGTAATAGCAACATATAGAACAAGGAGTTTGGCAGCTCAGGAAAATCGTTATATTTCAAATAACCTACATCACCAACATAGTTTTTTCATTTTCTTCTGATATATTAATCCTTCGCTGGAGTGGGTATCAATTATGGACCCAAATAACTGCAAATCAGACACTCTTGCATTACATTTATACTTATGTATAGTAAGTGAAGCCAAAACGTATTGTAATTTCTATCTTAATCAGAAGAGATTTGTTTAAGAAAATATTTTTAATTTGTAGGTGTTCTCACTGCCCACTTTCATTACTTAGGTGTAAAAATTGCTTCATTGCTTTCGCATGGAGTATTAGCAATGAGTTGCCTATATTTTAGCTTTGAAATATCTGCGACATTCATTTTAGGAGTATCAAGAATTGTTTCAGACTGATGAAATAAGCATATTTATTTTAGATTTGTTTTTCAACTTTATTGCCTTCACCAGGTTCAGAGGCAGCTACTGTACTCTTTTTCAAAATTTGAGATTGTCTAAACTTATTAGAGGTAGGAGCCGTGACTGGTCAGGCATGGCACATGGCCGTAAGGACTCAATTAGGAATTCAAAGACACTGCTCAGAACAAGAAAGGTAGGTTGATTTCATTAGTATTGACAGGCAGGTCACTGAGAAGTTCACCACAGGAAGAAGTCATTTAGATAATAAATCCTCACTGGTGTTTACTAGGTAAGCTTTAATTCCTGTCCAAAAGAAAAAGGAAGGATTTCTTCTTTTTCCAGTAGTGAAGGTGGCTTTTAGGATTTAATGCAACCATATTTGGATTATAGGATGGTCAGCAGTTTCACTGGGAAACTTTGGACAAACCTACCTAGGCAGTCACTTCCATTAAGTACAGCACTGCCATGTCACGTCTGCTTCAAGTGCATATTTCAGTAGTGGATGAAACATCAGGATTGCAAGGCAGGTGTGTGCTTGCTACAGGTATTTGTGAATTCTTCTAAAGGCTTGTCTTGATTCAATGGTAGAGAACTGCATTTAACTTACTGCCTCCAATTAACTTGTGCAAATTACTTAGTAATACAAAATCATTAAAATGTTCAAAATAATGACTTTGAATTTTTATTTTGGGTGATTTTATTTACAGCCAGTTAGAGAATAATTCTGACAGGGAAAAAATTGTGTTCCCACAGGTGTGGTTCTTTAGGTCGGTTTATGCCTCTAGGTGTCCTCTTCCACGAATACACTGTGGGCAGCAGACCAAGCATGTCCCCATAGTGTCTGGCGTGGTCACTAGCAGGATACTTAGCAGTCTGTTAACCAAGATTCTACAGAGTTGACAGAAGTGGAGTCAAGTCAAGAATAAATCCCTCCTGTTGTGAAACCCAGCAAAGACACTGTGGCAGTGACTGTGAGTAGCAAATGCTTTACTGATTTTTAGTCAGTGGAGCTACATATTTCAGGACACCTGCAGGCACACTTGGGCTCTTCCTTCTAACTGTTCCCCTTCGTGTTACTGCTGCCTTAGCTACAATAGCTGTCAATTTTCTGCTGCAGATGGCTAATCTGCTACTGCTGCCCTGAAGCAAAACCCAGAGAAGAGCTGAATTTTTCCCAAGAGTGATTTTCCAAGTAGCTAAAACAAGCACCCCAATTTGGGGAATTTTTAGGAGGGTTGCAGGCACAATCTATTGAGATGGTTTCCACTGCAGAGGTCGAACTGTCTCTACAGATGAAAGTGGTTGTCTCAGTGGTCTTCAGTGTACTGAAATTAAAGATGTGCTGAACTTTGAAATTACTGACATAAGCAATGGTGCACCCAAGGATATTCATGACCATTGCACCAATTTAATGTGTGATCAAGTTTCAAGATTGCTATGATAATCAGGTTGGTAAGCATATGCCCAGGCACGTAATATGTCTGGCATTGGAAATAGGCTGAACATGCATATAAGTACACTTGTAAATCCATTGCTTTGTTTAGAGCACTGAAGATCACTGACAGTACTGTTCACTTTAATAGGTCAAGTAGTGCTCTTTCCTTCCTTTCTTCCTTCCTTCCTTCCTTCCTTCCTTCCTTCCTTCCTTCCTTCCTTCCTTCCTTCCTTCCTTCCTTCCTTCCTTCC
>JANHGB010051285.1:26887-152585 GCA_026283785.1 Coracopsis vasa
TAAATTTTACTGCTTAATAAAAAATGGGCAAAGACATAACTAAACTTTTTCTATATATGCGAGGCTTTAAAAATATCTATTTATTCACTTTGCATTGGGTGTCCTCCCCTCCCCCCCCCCCCACTTTGTAATTCAAAATATGCTCATAAGAAACTGCAAGAGAAGCTGTCAACAACATTATCAACATCAGGAGAGACAGACAAACCAATGACACAGGACATAAATGGAAGGATACCACTGAGAAAAGCTACACAGATGGTTTTATAGATTAAAAAAGCTGTCATTTCTAAAGCTCAGGATTGTTAAAAACAGAGACAGATAGAGGGGGAGAGGGGGAGAGAGAGAAGTAACTTACTTCTTCAATCCTTCTGGTCTGATACTTCTGTAGGCCCCATCTGTACTTTGCAAGAATGGGTTTGTGCTTTTGGTTGCACTCCCAGCTTGTTCTTCTTGGTGTTTATAGACTATCCCAGATGTCAAGTTGTTCTCTACAAAGCAAGTTGATAGCTCTTCACAGCAAGAATTGTTCTGTTCTAGGGCTGTGCTGAGGCATTTTGCATTTATAAAGTGATTTACAGTCCAGAGAAGTCCTGTGAGGAATGACTTTGCTGTTTCTAGGGCAGAGGAGAAGTAGGTCTCTCTCTTGGCCTGCCTGCCTATTAACTGGAACAAGCTCTTAGTTATATTTGTTCATTCATTCCCTCTTTGCCTAAAATTAAATCACTTATTCTAGTAGTTCCCAAACACAGTCTCTTGTACCACATCAAACAGTGCTTTCTAGGGTGCTTTTTACTGAATGCTTCAGGAAGGAAATGTGTTCTGGGAAATTCTGGTAGTGTTATATTTGAAGAAAAGTTTTGGAAGAGCAAACTGACTTTGTCTCCTTCAGAGGATTTCTGGTATTACCAGAGATTTCAACACGCATTTCAACACGCATTTCAACACGCATTTTTAAATGGAAAGAAATACTCCATGAGCCTCCTAGAATATTTGCCCAAAGTTGCAAGATTTCAGCAATTCTGACCTCCAAACAGACCACCTCAAAAAAGCCACCTCCTCCCTGCTGAGTAACTTATGTTAAATGGGTGCTAGTTCTGGGCACTCAGTCCATGCCTCCTGGCACCATCTGACAACCTGGCTCTCCTGCCGGGTGCTGCGCCCAAACATCCTGCAGCTTCTCCTAATGTCTTCTCCACAGTCCCAGACAACAGAAAGGCAATAAAGAGATCCAGATATATTTTCTTCTATGCCAGTCCCCTCCCTAGTTTGGCATGTGCTGAAATTTCACTTTTCTGTCTGCAACATTCATGAAAGTAATAAAATTGCTGCTGACTCTGGAGGTCTCAGGGAGTCACTGCAGGCACAAACTGTCCTTGCAGCATTTTGTATGGAAAAGGGGCTGTTCCAGGCAGCTCTTCATGGCACTCCATTTCATAACCCGAACTTAAATAGCGCTGCATCTTTGTCAGTGTCTCTGTTTAAATGGTTGAGACTGGCAAGTGTTTGATGCAAAAAATACTTCTACGTGAGCAAATGTTATTTTCTTTATGAGGACTAGACTGACATGAGCTTCTGAGAAGTAAACAGACAGACAGAAATGTATAGATAGACAAATGGGTGGATGATAAAATTGGTCCTTTACTCTGAACTGTTTCTAACATAACTCAGAATAGCAGCTTTGGAAGATGGCACTTCCTTTTATAGTTCCTTTTCAGAAATAATAAGAGTAGTTTGCTAGAATCTTGGTCTAACTATTTAATCACCATATTACCTTTAAGCAAAGGTTTGCCTCCCATCATTAAGTAATTCACTCAAGGTAACAAGTGAAATAAAGTCAGAGGGATATAGTAGTCTCAGATGTAAGCCTTATTTTACAATAAAGAACAGCGTGGTTAGTCTTTCTCTAGAGGTTGGTGGGGGTTTTTTTGGTGCTTTCTTGCTCTGTTACAGCTTGCAGAAAGCAGAGATTACAATACGTATCCGCTAATCAATATTAGACTAGTAGAGTAAAATGTCAGGGAGGAAAAAAAATTGTAATCATACTACATTTCAACACCAACAGAGAAAATCCCAGCATTGTTAAACGGCAGCAATAAAACTAGCAATTGTTATTTAGTTTTAAGTAATGAACCAAATAAAAAATACAGAACTTGCTACATTGCCTTCCAAATGGAGCTTATTACACTGCTGCTTGAATGTTTGTACAATCTTTAATTTAAACATTTTCTCTTCAGGTCTTAATAATAGGCATGGGTAGTTGTAATTTACTCCCTCTTCAAAGGCAGAAAATGAAAGAGGAAAGCAAAATGCTTTAACAACTCACATGTGAGCAGAAGCAGCTCATTCAGCCAGAGGAGGCTGGTAGGTCTGAAAGTCAGAGAATTTTACCCCGCAATTTATCTTTCAGCCAGGTAAGGGCACGATTAGCATGTGGGCTCTCCAAAGCTGCTCCCCCAGTGAGAAGGAAGAGCCATTCATCACTATTTACTGGGTCTTTGTTCTGCTGCAAACCCTTGCAGAGAAGAAAAAAAAAAGAGTAATTTGTGTTTCTCAAAAGGATATCAACACGCAACCTCATAGATGCTTCAAGGATTTTTTTTTTATTATTATATTTTAATATATAAACAACCAAGGAAATTATTTAGAGGTGAATGTTAATATATTCCACTCCTCATGGCCCACAGGATTCTCAATTCTCAGTTCAGTTTTTTCATTATGCATCCTTTGTTTCTGGAATTACTGTGATAGTTTACTGGTTTGAAGGATTTTAGAGTTGCAGTCATAAACAGAGGCAAATCTTAACCTTGAAACTTGAATGACAAAATAATCCTATTTGAAACAACTCCTGAGTGGCACATGGAGGGGAAAGAAAGAAATTAATTCCCTTTCTTCCTGTACATGCCTACCTCGAGCTCAAGCTGCTTTTTAAAATTGATCATCTGATAAAATACCAAATTTTAAAATCCCTGGTTGATTTTTTTAATAAAAGAACAGAGGTGGGTTAGGGTATTTATTCCTGGCCTTGGGACTTGTGATTGCATGACCTTCTGTTTCCCCTCTCCTTTTGGGGCACTGGTGCTTGCATGCAGGCAGAAATCTTTCTGAAAAGCTTGGATTCAGATGCTCACCTGCAAGGTAAATAAGGACATTTTCCTCTTGAGCTGTATTTGATTTCTTTAAACATTTTTATTCTTTGGTTTCTGCTGTGCTCTTGCAGTGAAGCATGGCTTGTTATTCACCCTTCTGCACTGGAGACAGGACACGAATGGAGAGGCTGCTGCTTTGCAGGGCACACAGCCTCCCTCTGGACTCCTGCCCGCTTGTCTAGGTGGCTGTGATGGCCAGGTCAAGTTTCGGAAGTACTATTTTGGGAAGGCTGGAGGAGCAGGGGAACCCCATTTGCAGTCTGGAACTGGGCTCAGCCATGGCTGCAAGGGCTTTTCTCTGAATCTAGCTCTTGTCAGTCTTGGGTAGCCAGATCTCAGCCTTTTCCTTTTGTGACTCACAGCATGGCTTTCTGTGGGATATGTAAAGCTAGAGTGACATTTAATAGGTCACAACATACAGAAGGACAGATTAGTGAGTATCATACAACATTTCAAGTTAATTTTTATTGTACCTACTACCTTTATCCTTCCTTGTAGAAAACTCTCCTGATCCCATCTGAACTAAAAACAGAATAAAAGAAGAATGTCGTTAACACAGTAAAATAAATCAGGCAGTACAATACAATGCCTTGAAAGAAGATGTTCAAATAATGAGGCCCTGACTCGCTGCACCTCAGCAGCCTTTAGAGAAGCTGAGACCTGGCACGTCCTTCTGTGGGGCAGCTGAGGACACCCTGCACAAACCCGATGGCCCTTGGGCTGAGATCCTGATATACCCCCCCAGGTATTTACATATGCATTAAGGGATCCTCTGGAGCACGCTCATATCTTTTTCCAGGTGAGGAGAAACCTTCAGGACAGGACAGATTTCTGTGACAGCTGATATTAAAAACCAGGAGCATGTGACAGTGACATTTGACAAATGCATCTTGAAATGATGCTTTTGCAAAGGAAGCTGTGTTTAGTAACAAGATATTATGGAAAGGAGTCTATTAGAGGTCTAGCACAGCTATATGGTACCTGAAGTAAGATAACATTACTGGAATGTTATCAGTACTTGCACCTAAATATTGGGTTTTATCCTCTAGGATCTGTTTTGGATAGTCTCATACAACCACTTTAAAACATATTGACATTATACTTTTTTTCCAGATTAATCTAGGAAACAGCTGAAAACAGTATTAATTTCTGTCTTCCTTATTTGTTGCTAATTCAAACTATTGGTAAACCAGTAATCTGAAAGACTAAAGAGGCTGGCTATAAGAAATTAGGATAGGAAATTGTTTTCCAAACTATGCTGCAGACTTTCTCCTCAATCAAAGTTAGTTAGAGGAAAAAACAATTAGATATTATTTCAGCCTGAGTGTATACAAGGCCAAGAGGCAGTTATTGCTGCCAGCAACAAGACTCCTGGGATCTATCAGATATTGAATGTTGAAGACAGACCCTTTAAAATCTAGGAGCAATTAAATATCCAGACTATAATTTAGAAGAGACTAGAAATTTCAATTATGTATTAACATTTAAGGAAGGTTGCCTATAGTTATGAGGGACGGAAATGTTGAAGAAACATTGCCAAGTTGGTATGGGAGATCGAGAAAAGTGAATCCTAAATCTAACTGGTTACCTAATGAAATTCAAAGGTATTATGTGACTGTAGGTAGTCAGAAGAGAGAGTTGTAAGAAAACTAAACATCAGGTGTTTACTGTTCCGAGAGATAATCTAGTTTAGGGAAAAAATACACACACACATGTGCTTATAAATAACTACACAAAACACAGGAATCTTTAATGATAATCTATCCTCAGCACCAATGGGGAAGACTTGCAGCCGCATCAGGTAACCAGGAGTGTGTGGGCCACAGCTGGAGGTACTAAACCAGGCTGCAGTCATTATAATTTTCCTAGTAATTCATTGCTGCTTTGTAATCAAGGACTATTGTGTTGTCCAGGCCAAAACCAGGACATAAGCCAAGGAATTTCAGACAGAGCTTCCTACATCTTAGGATCCTTCATCCTTGCTGTAGAGCAGGGGGTATTCCTGGGACCTCCAGCAAACCAAGTAGGCACTCAGCTATGCAATCATTTCACAATGATTTCAGGAGATGTTAACACATTCCCCTAAAAGGGAAGCTAATCTTATTATTAATATTAACTATGTAAGCAAAAAAAAAAAAAAAAAAAAAAAAGGAGAGTTTCAATATAACTGATAAAATTTAGGAGTCTTCTACCTTTTGGAAAGCATTTTTGAGCCTGGCTCAGATTAACCGTGATCAAAATGCATTTTTATCCTCAGAAGGCAGGAGAATTCTTTTGTCTCAGGCCTTTGCTCGATGACAAAGATCAGGTTTTTGCATCTACAGAGCTGACCTGCAGCTGCAGAGGTGCCCAAATAAGAGAATGAGGAAAGCAAGAAGGAATTATCTGCAGCTAAAAGGCAAGCCTCTCAACACAGGCTAAAGCATTTTTGCTTTCAGCTGCTGCCTCTCATCTCATGTTTTCTGATCTAGCATCTAGCTGACAGTCAGAGTCACCCTGCAAAATGAGGCATAACAAAGCCAGGAGACAGAGGGAAATTGCTTCCCTTTACATTAGTGGCTTATGCTCAGTGCCAGGGAGGAGACGAAGGCATTGGCTTGTGGTCTGAAGGCTTTGTCACTTGCTAGGTGAAAGAAGAAGAGCCTGAAGGTGAGAGCCTTGAGAAAAAGTGTTATTTATAGGGGCCACAGAATAGGAAGGACAATTGCATATCATGAAGGAAAGGACACCCTGTTTGATCCAGGAGGAAGGCAGAAATGCAATCTTGAATGAAGGATTTCCTTGAAAGGAAAAAGCAGAAGATGCTGGTGTTCCTGCTTAGAAGATAAGACCAAAAGGAAAGACAAGACCAAGAAAGAGTGGCTCGGTTAGGGAGGGAAAAATAATCGTAGTGGTAGAAATGATGTAGTTTGCACCATAAGAGCAAGCACTAAATGTAGAAGGTGAATGAAAGTCTTTAAGAGAGACAGTGAGACTCAGTGCTTGTTACAGCTAATGCCAAGCAATATTAATTTACTCCACCAGGTATTAGTGAATATTAATATTATGTCGTTAGCAAGCTTTCAGTACCACTGACAGTATGTTATGCCTTTTCTAGGGTGAAATAAAAGAACTCAGTTTCTAGCCCTACTAATTTTATATCTTTTATGAGCAACACATTTCCTTTTAAAAATAAAATACAGCATGTAAAAGTAGTAATTTACAGCTAAAGCAACTATTTTCTGGTGTTCTCATTAAGCCTATTTTATGCACCTGTCTTCTATTCACTCTTTTGAAATTGTAGACCACAAATAAGAGTACTGGGAGTGAATAATTAGCCATAATTATTGTTTCTTTGTAATATTTTAGGATGTTGGAAAGATTTCTTACATGAGAATGTCCTTTGTGAGGAAGGAAATATTCATAGTGATGCTGAAGCTTATGACTCGAACCTGCACATCAACAGCAACCTGCACTGAGGAAGGCAAGAAAGAATTAAAGGGGATGCTAGCCACAGCAGATTTCATCAAGGATAAATCCCAATATGGTTTAATCACTGCTCAGTTTTAAATACTTTTCATGAAATATTTGCATTTTTATGTCTGTTAAAGGCTTCAGTAGTTACTAGCTCTTTGATTTCCCAAATTTGCTATAATGGTGTTATGTTTAAATACATCTGTATGTATAATGGTCTCTAACATTGCTGATCCTCTGTGTAATGAATTAGAGTTTTCACTGTTGTAAATAGGACTGATGTGAGATTAATAAACCAAGCCAAAGAGTATCGATACATGGAATTGATGTAAACCAGGTTAGAGGGGAAGCTAATTAACATGTTTGAGTGATTTACAGACTAAACCTATACAAAACATTAGAAACCAAACTTGTGAGTACTGAAAAAATGAATCCTAGCTGAAGTATTAAAAGCAATGCTTCTAATTCTGCCATGGTTTGTCCCCTCAACTCCTCTTAATATTACAATATGTATGATTTTGCAGACTAAATGTAAGCATTGGTATTTATTTTAAAATTGGATTTAATGTGAAATCCGTTTTTCACAAGGATTTTTTTAAAGAAATGAGTGGATTTCTCCATCTATTTACAAATCTAAACTATTCAATTCAAACAGTAGCTGCGACAGTGTGAAAAGCTATTTACAGGTCTGCAGCCATCTCTGGTTTCATCAATTTGTTTTTCAGTCTTTGTTGTTATTTCTTGTTTCTTATGGATCTCCTGGGACAGCTTCTTGCTTGAGGAGAGAATGTCAATAGCTTATTTGTCCTCCAGGATGTTTCCTCGCAACAATGAGCTTACTCCCCAAATTTAATCTAGTTCTTTTGCCTCTTTTCTGTAAAATCAAGGAAAATAAGAAAAGTTATTTCAGGAAACATGAACATCATCTGAATATGGCTGCTATGTAATAACAGCCTGGTTTTGCTTGGTTTCTATAAAGGGATATTAAAATAGATTATAATTTTCAAAAATCCATTAGTGAAATTCCAGGCCATTTTAGACATTAAGTTCACAGTACTGTAGATGCTAGACAAAGTTCATCTGAGAAGGGCTTTTTGCTTTGTTTTGTTTTTTAATTCACCAACATATTCGTCGAGCTTGTAATTAAATCTTGTGTACCTGTAGGTTAATCTGCTGGAATGCTTATTTAAGAACTGGTTTCTATTTATTTTCCTGGGGCCATAAGCTATTTCTTAGCCTATGCAATATGAGGATGCACTGTGATGTTTATAGTACTGTATTAAAAAAATGGTAAGGAAGTATGAGCATGAGTGAAGAAAAGAATTTTATTTATAGATGTGTTCTAGAGAGGAATAAACTTGCATTAAGTGGAGAGTTTAATTTTTCTGTAATATAATGTATGGGAAAGGCACCTGTTCTTTCTCCCTTTACCTGCAATTTATAAGAAAAGATAGTTTCTTTTGTTTGGGTTATGTCCACCAGGGGAAATTAACTACAATAGCTCTTCTGGATTAATTCTCCACACAGTTAATATCAAACAGAAAAAGGGCATTCTTATTCCAGAATTGGAGAGTATGCATAAGGGAAATAGTCTTGCAAGATTGTTCCACATTCTGTTCATGCCTGAATTTAATCCACATTCATTTCCTTTCAGACATCCTGGAAAAATCCATTCTCTTTTTTTATAGGAAAAGAGCTTAGAACCACGGAATGGTTTGTGTTGGGAGAGGCTTAGAGATTATTTAGTTCCAACCCCTCCTGCTATGGACAGGGACACATTCCACCATTAGATCAGGTTGCTCAAAGCCCCATCCAGCCTGGCCTTGAACACTGCCAGGGATGGGGCAGCCATAGCTTCTCTGGGCAAACTGTTCCAGTATCTCACCAACCCCTCAGTAAAGAATTTCTTCCTAATGTCTAATCTGAATCTCCCCTCTTTCAGTTTAAAGCCATTCCCCCTTGTCCTGTCACTACATGCCTTTGTAAAAAATCCCTCTCCAGCTTTCTTGTAGGCCCTCGTTAGGCACTGGAAGTATGCTAAAAGGTTTCCCCTGAGCCTTCTTTTCTCCAGGCTGAAGAACCCCAAGTCCTTCTGCCTGTCTTCTGCCTGTGCAGGACCTTACACTTGGTCTTGTTGAACTTAATGAGATTTGCAATTGACAATCTCGAGCCTCTCAAGGTCCCTCTGGATGAACATCCCTTCCCTCCAGAGTGTTGACTGCACCACATAGCTTGGTGTTGTCAGCAAACTTGCTGAAGATGCACTCAATCCCACTGTCTATGCCATTGACAAAGATGTTAAACAGATCTGGTCCCAGTACAGACAGTTTTCAGGAGGATCCATTCCATGATCTTGCTGAGCAAAGAGGTGGCACTGACTGGCCTGTAGTTCCCTGGGTCTTCCTTTTGTCCCTTTTTAAAACTGGGGGTTATATTTCTGCTTTTCCAGTCAGCGAGAACTTCACCACACTCCCACAACTTCACAAATATGATGGATAGCGGCGTACCCACTTCGTCTGCTAGTTCCCTCGGGACCCATGGATGCATATCATCAGGTCCCATGGACGCATCTCATCAGGTCCCATGGACTTGTGTATCTCCAGATTCCTTAGAAAGTCTTGAGCCTAATTTCCTACAGCAAGCAGTTCTTCATCCTCCTAGTGTCTGCCTTTGCCTTCTGTGACTTGCAAAGCATGGCTGGAGCACTTGCTGTTGAAGACTGTGGCAAAAAAGTTATTGACTACCTCAGCTTTCTCCATATCACAGGTAACAAGGTCTCCTGTTTCCTTCCAAGAGGGCCCACATTTTCCCTATTCTTCCTTTTATCACTGATGTACCTATAGAAGCTTTTCTTGTTGCCTTTGATGTGCCTGGCTAGATTTAATACTATCATTAGTGCTTTGTCTTTCCTAATCTGATCCCTGGCAGCTTCGACAATTCCTCTGTATTCCTCCAAGGGTACTTGTCCCTACCTTCACCCTCTGTAGTCTTTCTTCTTGTGTCTGAGTTTGTCTAGGAGCTCCTGTTCACCCATTCAGGCCTCCTGGCATTCTTGCCTGAATTCCTTTTTGTCAGGATGCATCGCTCCAGAAATTTGAGGAGGTGATCCTAGGACATTAACCAGTTTTCCTGGGCCCTTCTTCCCTCCAGGGCTTTATCCCATGGTACGCTACCACACATACCCCTGCAGAGGCCAAAATCCACTCTCCTAAAGTCCAGGGTAGCAATCTTGATGTGAGCCCTCCTTGATGTCCTATAAGGCTGCACCTATCTGCTTCTAGAGGGCCTCATCCACTGGTTTTCCTGGTTGGGTGGCCTGTAGCAGACCCTCACTATAATGTCACCTGTCCCTGCCCTCCCTGTAATCCTGACACATAAGCTCTCAGTTCATGCATCCTCAGGCAGAGGTCCATGCACTCCAGCATAACATAGAGGACGATACCCCCTCCTTATGTCTCCTGTCTGTCCTTCCTGAAGAGCCTGTATCCTTCCATTCCAACACTCCAGCCATAGGAGCCATCCCACCACGTCTCAGTGATGCCAGTAAGATCACAGCCCTGCAGGCATGTGCACGCCTCTAATCCCTCTTGTTTATTCTGCATGCTTCATACATTTGCATAAATGAAGCTGACTTGCTGGCTGGAATGCCTTAAATCTCTGTGCTGCTCTTCAGGTGCTCCTGCTTCAGGTGCTCCTGCTTCAGGTGCTGACCTGCCATCCCCCTTCAGGCTCTGGGCATCTCTTGCTAGCACTGCTATCAAACTAGAAGGAGTAGGATTGAGGTTTCCCTCACCAGTCAACTTTAGTTTAAAGCCTCCTTCACCAGCTTTTTAGTAGTTTCTCTTAACCTGGGTCTGAACAGTGAGAAAAGGAAAATTACCTCTCTATTGAATTAAACTTTCCTTGTATTTACTACTACAGTTCCTATGTGGTTGTACTTCTGGAGTTATTTGGCATCAGGATGCTTGGAGCTGCATACAACAGACATGAGGTCTGCTGTGAACCCACAAAAAATAAAAAAAAATTAAGTAAGTGAAAGTTATGTTCCCTGCAACAGATATATAATGAAAAATATTAAAATCATAGCTGAAGTTTGATGTGATAGCAATGCAGAGCAGCTGAAAGTGTGACTTCCCTGTCCACATCTGTACATATCTGTAAAATCTGTGTAATTGCTGAACCTTTTACCTTCTAGACTCTGACAGGCTCTTTCTCTCTTTGTTAACATAAATGACTACTTGGAAGGGGAACCAGATTCTCGTAGTAGTTACATGATTATTGTCTAGCAGATTATAGCTTAAACCAACTTTCCCTTTCCCTTTCCTTGCAAACAAAAATCCTCTAAAAACCTATGGGAAATCAGGTGAGAAACTATATTAAAGAAAATCAGTTCATATATATACAGACTAACAACCTTTTGACCTTTCTTGCCAGAATACACACGATAAGGGTAATTGCCAGCTCTGTTATTTGTTCTCATTTTATTAAGTCTGTTTTTGCAATAGGTGTTAGAGATAAGTACTCTGATGGCTATTTTTCCAGATGTCTGGCTTAAATGTACCATAGAACATACTAGATGGTGCATCCATTAACACCATATAGTGCCGAGAATACCAGATTAATGTTAACCACTGTGTTAAAGGGGAAAATGTTTCTAAATTGTGCTTGTTTGGGTTTGTCACAGCAACTGGAAATAATTAAAACTGAAAGAATTAAAGTAAGATTTCCTTCTATACCAGTTTACTTTTTTTTCTTTTCTTAATTTTTTTTTTCTTTTTTATTTTTTTTATATATATTTTTTTATTTCCAGGGAGCTTTCAGAGTTAGAATTATCAGGTTTGGTATTTCTGGTGTTATGCAATGGAGTGAATATGTTCGTGCTTCCAGAGTTTGAAAGGAAGCATAGATTTTCTGCCTTTCTGCCCTCCCTACTCCCTCATTATGCACAGACACTCTCTGCCCTTGCACATTGGGTTATTATATACACAAGGTAAATGCTCAGAGCCATGATGAGTGCACACAGTTGTTAAAAAGACAAGAGTTTTTCTGTGTTTTCAGGATTGCTGCTCCAAATTTTCACTTTTGAAAGTCTCATGTATCCCAAAAATAACTTTTGGACCAACACTGCAGAGAAACAACTCAGACTTTTAGCCACTGGAAAGACTCAGTAGTCTTTAATTCTAAGAACTCATGATGCTTTTTATGAAGCATACTTTTATATGTTCTTGCAAACATTACCTGTCCTCTTTTGCTCCCTCCCAATATCACTGAACACTTCATACTTTCTGTACGCATTGTTTTATTGCCATTACCATCATCTTGGTTATGCCTTTCAGCTTTGGTGTTCTGCTCTGCCTTTTTCTATAACTCCTAAACAATAGTCTCCAGCTATTTATTCCATTCCTTTATTTCTTTTTACCCCTTTCTTGTATTTCTCCTTTCTATCTTTCCACCAAGTATTTTGTGACAACAACAGTATCTGATTAGTCCCTGTGATTTCCTTTCCTAGTAACTCGTATAGAGAAAACATACTTTGACAGATACTTCAGGCAGATAATGAGGATTTTGGAGATGGGTGGTCATGTGGTGCTTGAAATCCCTGCTGTAATGAATAACAGCCTTTCTCCAACTGGATGTGTTCCATTTCACTTTGTTTAACTGTCTGGCTCTGCTTTGCAGACTATAGAGTAGGATTGAGTTCCTTTGAAAGGTTTTCAATTAGCACCGTGCTCCCAAACCAGCAAAGCAAAAATGTATCAGAAGGGGGGTGAGGGGAGCAAACAATTAATTTTATTTCAAAAGCCTTAAAACACTTTGGTTGCTTAGCATAGCAAGAAACATCATTTGAATGGAGCCTAATGAACTAATTTCGACAATCCTGTGCTTGTCAAGCATTGTTTTTTTCCCTCCTTTAAATCGATACAACACATTGCTTTTATTTCTAAGCACTGAGCAGAAATAAGTGAAACATTTTAATTGAAAACTGAGCTCGTATATTCAGCATGAGGAAAAAAAAAACAAACCAAGGAGCAGAAAATATTTGCTTTGCATCAGCAGATGATGAAGAGTTTTGTCCTCTTCTGTGAGAACGTGACTTGATTTCCATTCCTTGGTGTCAGTGCTTTACATCCACTCACAATCCTCCAGAAATTACTTTTTTCTCAACTTTGGATGATTACCTTCTTTTTAAACCTCAGGGCATGGGATGGCAGCAGAACACTTGCCACACAGGAGGCTGGCCCCTGGATTCAAACTACTCAATGAAAGTGGGAGCTTCTGGCATAAGAAGGGTAATCACATTGATCGAAACACAGCCCTGTGAGACTGGATGACTGAAAGCTGCCTGTCTGTGGCTTTAGGAGATGGACTTCTGCAGTGTCCCATCAGGTGGGAGTGGATGTTGCTTTACTGAAAGGATTGACTCCAAGAGATTAATATCCTAGTACCTACATAAAGAGATTTTGTAAAAGGCTCTTGTCATCTCAACTGGTAGATGAAAACCCTTGGGGCTGATGCCCAAGTCAGTCAGCACCATTTTGCGCCCATGCTCTTCAGCAGGAACAAGGCATTTGGTGGGTAAAAAAGGGCTCTAGAGCTTTATGGAGGTGATCTTTTTTCTGTCTTCTTGTGCCTCCTCCCAAACCTGGGTCTAGGATGCTGGCTGAGGCTAGTTTTCTGTGGAGAGTGGCCATTTGTCATCATCTTGAAAAGCTTCCTGGCAGACAGGAATTTGGAGAGATGATCCAAGTTTGACACTGCTTCCTTCTTTCTTGACAGCTCGTCAGCCTAACCCGTAATGTTTATAAGAGATTTTCAACACAGTGAAAAGCTATGACACGAGATCGTCTTTAATAGATTTTGCTGCTGTGATGAGTGGGGCTTATTTTCGCTTGTAATAGCCTAGGCATCTCCTGAAACTGGAATGTTTTCTTGTCAGCTCAGACATTAAGGTAGGTAACACTGGTGAGCAACTGTCTTGCACTCAGCTAACCTTTTCAGCAAAGTTAGCTGATTAAAAACCAGAATTATCACAGCTGACACCTGAGTCTGAGATTTGGGGAAGGCAAGCAGGGCTTGTTATCAGCTGACTTCTAAAATCGATATGAAATTGCTAATTCCAGTGCTTACGTGCTTCAGCTTCCTTCAATGCGTGGTGTCCATCTGTGCTCCCGGTGTTACGTGGACATGTGCTGAGATACTAGAGGAGCTACAGAGGGCATGAAAGCAGCTTGAACACCCCAGGTCCCATGGGTTTATGATAAAAAAAGGATGGTGAGTGAACGAAGGTGCACTCAAGTGGAACAGGAGGAAGGGAAAAGAGAATGAAGGAACAGTTATAGTAAGATAAAGAGAAGTGGATGAAATTATTGTGCAATGAAGTGGGAACTGGAGACATAAAACCAGAGTAGGCAATAAGATGGAAATCCCTCCATCCTCTTCTGTGACTGCCAAGAACACTGCTATGTCTGCAGTGACAGGGAAAGCTGCAGTTACACATCCGAACTGTGTTGTAGGGACTGAGGAAGGCCATTACTTGCCGTAATTACCCATTTAATATAGAAGTAAAATTTATGCAGGATTTTAGAGGATGATACTGTTTTGTTCAACAACTTGCCTTAAAAATGTTCTTTTAAAGTGGTGCAAATTTTACCTGGTCACAGTAATATAAAAATATAGTCTGAAAAGTCATGCATTTGATGCACTGAAAAATTAGAGGATCAAATTTTTTCATGCCCAGTGATGAATATAATGCACTCCATTTATAGCAGTTATGTTTATAATATATATGTCCTCAGAATAATAAAGCAGGTTTATTAGATAAAGTTACATTCTGTCCATTTTTTGCTGGTGATAAGTTGTTAGTGCTGGTAACCAGTTGTTTCTCGATCTTTTTTAGAATTTCTTTGTAACTAACACTCCTCACAAAGTTCTTTCTACTCTGAAAATGTGATTAATACAAGCATTTTAAAACAAGTATGTTCCATCTTCTGGATAGAAAACAGTAGCAGGGAGCAATGTTGATGAATACATGCAGAAACCAGGCCAGCCTTTGAATTTTCTAAGACATAACTGAATAAATCTTTTCCATGTAAACCAATTCTGTAGAAGAAAGATTTCATGGTGCTGCTGGACGCAGCAGTGATAGCTACATCTTTCCTCTGTCTTGAAGTCTCAACATCTGGCAGGTTTATCTTGACTTTCAGCAATATGCTTCTTTCAAATAAATCTCAGTTTCCCTGGGTACAAATGGATGTTCATCAAACACAGACACAAAGTCGAAACTCAAACTCATGAAGAAACAGTAGTTGCCTGTTTCATAAATGCCGTGAGTGTGTTTTAAAAGTATGTGACAACATACTGGTTTTGTCCTGGCTTGATGGTATTGAAAGCTTATGACAGGAACTGGGAAAGTTTTGAAATACTGCCCCTATATACAACTTTTTATTAAAACAACATATTACTGCTCAATGACAAATTCATCTATTGAGCTCCTCTGCTATTAGTTTCCTAGACCAATAAGCAGCAGCTGGACCTAACATGGGCCTTTCATATGTTGGAGAATATACGTGCTTTCACCCAGACAGGAAGGGAGCATTAATACTCTGCAGCAGCCGGGAAAACACGTGCGTGCTACCAATTAGGAAACCTTTCAAAGTGTGGCTTTGCAGCCCGTATGTGATCTGCAGACCTCAGCTTGGGAACCATTATTCTCTACTAATGGCACCAGGGGAGCAGGGAGGATGGAAAACTGGCGGGTTTGAGGGATCAGAGTCTATTAAATGCTATGGCAACAGGTAGCAAAACAGCATTCTCCTTTTCTCCCTTACTAATTAGTAGCTGTTAGCATCTGGAGTTGACTGTTGGTGGATGTGATTTGCTGCACTCCATCTTGTGATGGTCAAAGGAAACCGAAGGACAATGCAAGGAGCAGTCAAGCCAAGAGGCAAAAGAAATAGCAGTGATGAGCTCCTGTATATTTCTTTTGCAATACAATGTTTAAAATAAAATCATGCTCCTGGAGGTCTGGGAGTAATGTGCCTAACACAGCAATATTTTCTACCCTGTCTGAATTGTTTTGCTTACATTCTTTGCATTCTTTTGGCAGAAAATAGTCCAATACTGATCTTTTCACTTGTTCAAAATTCTGGGACAATGAAATTGCCAACTGAAAAGAAAACTCCCATGGTAGGTCTGAGGAAAATTTTTCTCTTTAACTATTGGTGATCCAAATCCTTTGGAAAGGAGAGGTTTCCAAGTAAGCTCAGATCTGCTGGCATCCTGGTAGAGGGCCAGGGAAGGAGCCATAGGCATGGGGTTGTCCCTCTCCATAGGGAGAAGCAGGTTCACTGCAGTCCTTCCCCAAATAGTCAAAAGTGGATTCTTTCTGTTTACCAAGGCTGAATGTTTTGAGATCATCATCTTTCTATTAGATATGATTAAATAAATAGGGCCTATGGGTTTCAACATTTTTTGCAGAGAGAGTAGGAAATGTGTTTCCTCAAGAAATGAAACGAAACTAAAAAGAATTTCAAACTTAGATATTGTGCATACTTGGTATGTTTGAAGGCAGGAGGAAAATTAGACATCTCTGTTCAATTGCATTGATATTTTATACTTGATTGTATTAATCTTTTTCATTCAGTCTGAATTACTACCAAGCTCAACAGAGTTTCCTCACTGACTGGCTTGAGAGGAAAAAGGAGCTGACACCAAGAGATGTCAAAGAAAACAACTGTCAGCTGAAACTGTGCCCAGGACCTAATGCAATGTTTCAGGGATTCTATGTAAAATTAAGTGGGGAGGTTGCTATTCAATAATTAAGTACCGGGGTTTGTAAGGTGCCATCCTAACATGTTACAAAAAGAGGAATAATTGTTGTAAAGGTCTGGTGGTCCAAAGCATGTTCAACATTCTGCCCACTTCAGTACCTGGGAGACTGCAGTACAAGTTATTTACGTCCTTTTTTAGAGGACTTAACAAAAATCTGTGCATTTCATGTGATCGTCATCTGCGCAAATTTATTAATGTATTTGTTTCTATTGCTGTAGGAAGTTCCAGTTACTCATATACAAGCTTGCAGAATGTAGGCTGTTATACTGGCTTCCATGAAGTGCCACCCTCCAGGATACATCAGCTCTTTTTCATCAGCAGATGGACACTTTCTAGGGATTTAATAAGCGCAGGTCTGATTACTCATGTGCTTACATTTTCTTTTGCTCTTTTATATGGGTTTGAGTTTGGATGAACAGTGCAGTAGCTCTGCAGGAAGTCAGATATCATGAGAAACCGTATGAAAATTGGAATGTCTTCTAAAACCAGAAGTTGCAGATTATTTATCAGGTAAACAATATGGCTTAATGGAAGTAGGGCATTTCCATTTTTAACCACGCCTAAATAGAATCTCCAAAGTTCAAATATCATAATCTTTGTAAAAATGGATTTTAATTTCCTCCTGTGTTTTTAATTTGTTTACCAGCTTGACCTTGAAGGCCTGCCAAAGAGATAAAACTATCTTCTGAAAATGCAGAAGGAATGATAACAGCTACGGGAGCTAGGTGATGGTGGATATTTGAAAATCCCACTAGATATCCATCTGTGGTTTTAGGCACCTAAAATAAAAATCTATCATCTTCAAATCTGCAAAGCAATCAGTTGCTCATTGGGTCTCTGTGATGGCAGATTTAAAGATCTGCAGGTGCATTAATAAGAAATCAGCAGGATCTGAAGCAACACAAATAGGCATGTTATACAAAAGAACTGGAACCTTAAAATAGGATAGGCTGTAGGGATAACTCAAAGAAAAAGTCTCAAGGATGAAACTTGAGGAGCAGAAGCTCTATAGGGACTGTAGGGAAATATTTGATTTGAGGTGTTTTCACTGCTATCATTACAGTTTGGTTCATATGTTTTACAACAGATAATATTACATTTTTTTTTCCAGGCTCACATTCAGAAGTTCAGTGGATGACAGTGGGTTAAGCCCTATTGACACACATAATAAAGCAATACTGAAGTAATTGTGGGTTTTTTTGTTTTGTTTATTTATTTTTAACTATCATGTTGAGATGAAAGGGGTTCAGACATTGTCTCTAAGACATGCAGATTATAGAGGGGAGAAAAAAAAAAATCTATACAAACCATAACAGAACAGTCTTAATTACTACACTGATGTGTAGTACCCATGTCATTGAGAAGGATAATGGCAGAGAAAGTGCAAATGGAATGAAGGTGAAAGAACACAAAATTAATACTAATGTTTTCCCTTATCTCCCAGTCCTGCCTGTGGCTTCTCTACATTAAAAAGATGTTTTTGAAGTAGCATTTAATTCAGTAGATGCATGATACCTGTATGAAACCTAGCCTAATACTTTGCAGGTCCAACTTAGATATTCCTAGCTGCAGGATTTTTCTGAATGTGATTATGGAAATTAATTTGTACTGCATTTTTAGCTCAGTGGCACATTGAGCTTGCTCTGTTTTTTCAGCCTGCAAGAACAATGGCAATAATTTTATAAGAATGAGGTTGTAAATCACTTACCTTTTCAGTTCAATGTTGTCACCCAGTGTTTTTCCCTGAGAGCATCTGAGAGAGATGGGCCTGGAGGACACTACTTCACCACTCAGTCCCTTCAAGTGCCACTGGTGTCTTCCTGGTTTTAATTCACCTGCCTGTTTAAGATACTTATTCTGAGCTTATAGTCACTATCACTTTGCAGTGATCATTTAAATATATGCAGAAATATATGTAAATATATTCTGATGTGGGTTTTAAAAATCTTATTTAAAGAAAACCAGATGAGTAAAAACCAAGTAAAAGAGCTCAAAATCTGGCATGTATTTATATTATCTGTGGAACAATTAAAAGCATTTTCCAGGAGATACTGTTTTATCAATATCTAATCTGTCAGTCATGCCAAACAATAAAAGATGGATAGAGAATGGCCCAAAGTGGAGCAAATTCAGTAATTACAGAATTATAAATGGCAAACTTTATTATTCTTTTAATTAAAAGCTGTTTAAATTATTATTTTTTTGCTTCTTTGTTGAAGCTAAACACAAAAATATTTTAGCCAGGTTGTTAATACGTCATTGTTTCCTATAGCTAGAAGGTCTTTAACAGACAGCATTATACTACCTTCTGATTCACCTTGTATGTTAATTTATAGATGGAAATGAACAATCTTTGTTTTAATTTAACCAGAGAGGCACAGGAGTCTGACTATAGACTGAGTAGTCTGAATAGATGATAAAATTTATGAATATATGATAAACTTTAAAAGATGAACGCACATGTAGTCAGAATTTAGAATTAAATGTGTGACAGTGGGACTGCTCATTTATTACTATTTTTGATTTACTGTACCATTTTGATATATTCTGAACCACAGTTGCAGGTAGATAATCAATAATGTGGTGAACTGTGATGCACAAAGGCATGAGGATTTCTTAAAATCTTAATAGAGAAGTGCTGTAGTTGTTAAAATCTTAATATATTTACTGAGTACTAGAAAAAGCAGAAAGAGTAGATCCGTGGCAGGGCTCACTCAATCTGGAAAGTTAAATTCTGCCTTTTTGGATAATTTAACTGCACTATTTTACACTGCAGAGAATTTTTTTTTCATTTACTTGATTTTATATATTTCCTTTTTTAAAAAACAGAAATGTTAAGAAACAGAGCTGTCATTGCTTTGTTTTATCATGTGCTTGTAGCCATTTGCCATAGGGTTTGAAAATAGCATCAGCCTCTGCTGCCAACACCAGCATGTGGCATCAGCCAAAATAAAAACATGTGCCTCGTGTCCAGTGAGAGGGATTTGCAGCCTTTCATGCTGCAACAATCTCTGCATCAGAAGCAGAGGAAGAAGAGAAAAGCAGTGATGGTTAGAGAAGGTTGAAGGAGAGAGAAGGAGCACCAAATGGACCGAATGAGTCTTGAGTGCATGGACCCAAAAGAAGCTATCAGAGAGAGCTTTTTAGCTGAATGGGAACAGAGATGGTTCCCAACATTCACTGAAGAGCATCACTCCAGGGGAGCAGTGCACAGCTTGGGCTGCTGCCAAGGGGATCTCCCATGCTTTGGATTGGGAGTTTGCCCAGCACTAACCCCTATGCCATAGGTGGTCACAGCAGTGAATTTAATTTAACTCACTAAGGTCCAAGTGAACCAGGAGTGCTTAGCTGCCAGCTAACCTGCTGGGGCCTTCTTGAGGAGTAAGGCTAAGTTGTTTCAGAAGGGCAATGGACCTGAAATGGAGGTTTATTTCTCTTGACATGTCAATTTTTAGAATGTTTGGGAACCTTTGCTTAGACGCTCAGGTAAGTCTGACTTAAAATGGAGGCACCAGCAAGTTTTCAGCACAGTTTGGTATGTGGTGATGCTTTCAGGCAGACAGCTTGGTGTGTTGGGTATCAGGATACCTGTCAGATTGCTTTTGATGGCCAAAACAGAACACTAGAGACATTCAAGTTCTTACTACAGGCCCTACAGTGCCTTCAGGGCACCTCATTTGTATGTATTATGAAAGCGATCTGAGCTGCCAACAAGTCTGATATCTATCCCAGAAGCAATTATACCACTGCTAGCAAGGACTTTCTTGCATTTGTCCTGTCTATAAGTGGTCTGCATCATGCTCACCTGTAACACTCTCATACATCCTGGAATGAACAGCCATGTTGCTTAATGAGATTGTTAGTGTCCACACTGACTTCTGTACATTAGTGCAGATGAGCTGGCAGAGGCTTGCAAGACCAAAGGTGGAGGAATTATATGGAAGCAGGACAATCCACAGAGTTCACAGCAAGGGAGTGAATATGCCATTGTCAGAGTCAAACAGTTGATTTCAGGGACTTTTCAACTGGTGTCAGCTACATCTTGCAGCTAGCTGCTTGAACACCCTTTACTGGGACCAAGTCATTCTTCTGACTCGGGATGATGGACACTGAGGTGCTAATTGAAGAATGCAAAATAAAGCCAGATGGCTTCTGGTTCAGAAGATGCATTGCCTTCATTTCTGGTTCCCATCAAGATCTGGAACTGGGAATTCACGCTCTCTGCAAGGTAGCCACATTAGACAATTAAGGCACAATGGTTTGGCATCAGCTATGAAAGTATCATAGCAGAGGTCTGTAAACCTGTATGCCATCTGGCCTGCTCCCTTTAAAGTTTTTTGCTTTATTATAACTTTGGCAGCCAACCCAAACAGGAAATGGTCACTGGAATATGAACTTCAATTTGTTGCCAGCAGACCACTGCTTGCTTAACCTTGAAACACTCAGTGAAAGATTTCTACTCTGTTTCTAAGCAGTGTTGTTGCAATGTGGGGGGAGTAACTTTGGGGTTTAACCGGCAGTGAGGGAACATCCATTTGTACCTGTTCCACTTGAGCAGATTCCTGCAGCCCTCAAACTGGAGGAGTAAGGGTGGACTTGGCAGTCCTCGGGTAAAGATCAGACTTGATGATCTTAAAGGTCTTTCCCAACCTAGTTGATTCTGTGTATCTATGAAAGCATATCACCAAGTCAATATGACAGAAAAGCAGTGGAGACAGAAACATTGATAATGAAGACAAATGAATTCCAGGCTTTTGCTATACCAGGCGTCTCTATATGCTAACATGGCTACAATGATTCTCAGTTACATGTCACAGGTTTCTCCTTTTGACTGTCAGCTTTCTTAGCCTGAGCTGCAGTTCTCTTACAGAGTTTACTTTAAAATAGAAAACACACTGAATTATCAACTTTAAAATCCCAACAAACCCTTTCTTCCTCTCCCCCCCAGATCCTACTGCCAGTGTTAGAGTTTACAAATTGCTGAAGAATGTAAATAAAAGTAGTTTGGTTTATAACAGAGAACCATTCTCACTTCCTTATGATAAGGCAATCTTTCATGTGTGCATGTGATAAACTTCTATGTTGTTGTCCTGTAAATCGTCTCAGGGACTGTTTTTGCCATTCTTCAACAAAGGGTGTGGAGTGGCATCACAGAGGAGCCAGGATTTGACTCTATGCTGCTTGTGTTTAGCTGAAGATACAAGCATACTCAGGAATGATTTTTCAAATATTTATAGATTTTTCACTCTTATTACTTAATTTGTAGGGGCTTTGCTGTGCAAAATCAAGTCTTACGTATAGCAGCAAAAGTATTATTTTAGCTGTGAAACCAGAATATGTTTAAACATCTTCACAAGCCACTGAGACTCAAAATATAAAACTTACGTGTAAACATAAGGGAAAGAAAACTGCAAAGGCAAATAAAAAGGGTCTCTGCAGAGTTTTCAGAAGCAGCCTGCCTAAGTAAGAGATGTTAGCATAGCTGTCTCTCCCACATCAATTTTTTAAAGTTTTATAGATGATGTTTTTCAGCTTAGGATGTCTTAACTGGGAAATATTCTTTTGGAGAGAATCACTTTTGGCTTCTTGGTTGACGGTCAGTTCTATACTGCAACTTTTTAGAAAAAGAGGGTTTCTTTTAGTAGAGATAATTAATAGTATTTTGATCAAAGTAAATTGAAAGGAAAAAGAAAGTTCTTAATGTAGAATTTTTCTTGCTAAATGCCAGAATTTCTCAAATTTAGAAGCCAAGAGAAAGATTCTTCTGAACACAGGTCCCCTCTGATATTTTATCTCTTGACTCTAACCCTACTGAGCTGACCTCTTTCTTGTTTTTACATGCCAGTCATAAAACCTAGTAGGTGGTGGATCTTCAAGAAGCTGCCACTGTGATGTGCAGGAAGCCAAGCAAATGAAGAAGGCCGCAAGCATGAATGAGCAGGAACCTCCTGACTGAACTCAAGTGCAGCAGATAAGGTCATGGAAAGAAGAAGTGGGAACAGCTACTCAGGGGTAATAGGGACACAATGCCTGAGCCTGAAGGGATGGAATTAAGCAACTTTGACTGGAGATGAAACAAGCAAGGGATGTGAAGAGCAGGGAGATTTATATTTGGTAGCAAAAAGAAAAAAAAATAAAACCAAAGGAAAATGTGGGCCCCACAGCTCAGTGGGATGGAAAACATGGTGGCAGAGGGCATGGTGAAGACTGAGGTGCTAAATTCCCTTTTTGCCTAATTTTTTATTGGAAAGATTTGTCCTCCCAAGTTCCTGAGCTTACTAGCAGGGGCTTTGTGAATGCATCACTACTCACAGTAGAAGATTGAGTCAGGGACCACTTGAGTCAACCGGACACACAAGTCCATGTAGCCAGATGCATGGAAAGGTGCCAAGAGGCCAGTCTGATGTCATTGCAAGGTTTTCATCACCCTTAAAAGACTTTGATCAGAGGAGGTTCTTAATGACTGGACTAGCTGGAGCAATGGACTGAGGGGAACCTCATGAAATTCAAAATAATTAAGTGTAAAGTCCTGCATCTGGCAGTGAATAATCTCTTGCACAAGTCCAGTACAAGCGGGGGATGAAACAGAAAGCAGCTTTGCAGGAATAGAGTTATGGGCTTTGCTGACCAAGGAGTCAGTGGTAAGCCCCCAAATGCCACCCACATACAGGCTGTAGTAGCAACAGTGTAGCTAGCAAGACTAGAAAATGAAGCCGCTGTCTTCCCACAGTTGGTACTGGTGAGACCGTATCTGCAGTACTGGATCCAGTTTTGGATTCTCAAGTATGAAAGATACTAACAGATGACTGCCAAGATGACTGGGTACTGCAGCAGATGACGTATGAGGGGCTAAGAGGAATGCGTTTGGCAATTCTGAAAGTAAGAAGGCTACCTAGTGATCTTATTGCAGCTTTTATCTACCTAGGAGAAGTGTATAGAGTAGATGAACTAGATTTTTCAGACTCGATTTTTCAGAGGTGCTTAGTGGCACGCAAGAAGCAATAGGAGTTGCAGTAATGCCTATTCTGACTGGATGTTAAGGAAAAGATCTACAGTTAGGATAACAAAATATGTGACAGGCTGCTCAGAAAGCTGTGGGACATACAGAAAGTTGGAGACATTGAAAACAACTGGATAAGGCCTTTAGCTAACCTGAGTTAGATCTGCTTTGAATAATTGATTAGAATAGAAATCCCCCAATCTAAATTGTGCTGCAGTTCTGTGGCATTATTATTGTTACCCTGCAAGTGGCTAAATGAGAGGAGACACAAATGAAGGAGCAGACTGGAGCAGCTATTCAAATAACTATTCAAAGCTATGTTCTTTGAGTCAGAGGAAGAAGAGGATTGTAGAGAGAAGTAATACATTTTACTAGATCAGCTGATATAGCTGGAAGAGAAAAACAGTTTATCTTTTATTAGGTTCTGAAAGAGAAGCGGTGCTCTTCAAATCTGAAAACAAGTAAAGAACAATTTCTCTAAATTTTATATTTATATTTAGCAGCAAAAAAAGGCAGTAGGTGCTTTCAAAGCAATGAAGAATTCTAGACTAGTACAGGGAAACATCTATAGGACAGAAAATGCACCTCAACACCAAGACCAGCTTATATATTTTACCCTTACTCCACCAAACTTTGCCTTCAATAACAAACATTGCAGATGTTTTCATAGCTGGAAAAATAATGCATTCCCACAATATGCTGTAATACTCACCATGAAAAAGAGATTCTAAATAATTACCAACAAACCTAAGAAAGCCTCATCACCTGGACTGAAAACCTAGAATTCCTATCGATTTCCACCACAGCTTCATTAATCACTTTCTGTTCAAGCACTAATTTCCTGGTAACAATCAGCAACATAAAGGATAGAATACATCCAGAACCAAGACCAGTGCATGTACTTCTGTGATCATTTAATCACCAATAAATCATTTAAAACAAAACAAAAAGGTTGGGGTGTGCACTCAGATCCTGAAAAATGGGTATATCAGCTTTGAGGAAATCTTGCAACATCCTTCAAAATCCCCCCAGAACTACCAAAAAAGGGTCATCACTTGTGAGGCAATTATATGAAAATAGATCCCATCTTTAACCAAATAACCACAATTTACCAAGTCTTGTAACTTTAAAAGTCACATCAACTGGATGCAGCTGCCTGGCTAACACCACAGCCTTGAAAATAATACTGAATTATCAACCATACTTGAAGAAAGTTGGAGTTTATTTACTTCCTTGGAAAATAAATTGGCAGCACATTGCCTCCCACCCTGTCTAGTCTAACTAAGTTCATTGCCCAAAGCAAGTTCCATAGAGATCAACATGCACCATCGTTCAGACCATTGTTCAGGAAGACTGAAATTTTGGAAGGAGGCCCACTTGGCTAAGCAAGGAGCTTCTTAATGAACTAAAATGCAAAGCACATAAGAAGTGGAAACAAGGGCAGACAATAAAGGAAAAGTAGAAAAGTACTGCTCAGATATACTGGGACAAAACCAGAAAGACCAAAGCCCAGTTGGAGCTGAAATTGGAGAGGAACATAATAGCTAACAAGATGCAATATTACAAGCATGACAGAAGTGAAAAGAAACTCAGAGAAAATTGCATTTCTCCCATTCTGTTTCTGAATGAGAGAAAACATAGTGATGGATAGTATGGAAAAGGCTGAAGTACTGAATGACTTTTTGTTTCAGGGAAAACCTTCTCACAGGTCTCTGCACATATCAGTGCTATATGAGAAGGAGGACAGCCAATAGTGTATTGAAATCCATAGGGCTGGATGGGACTTATCAACAGGTACTCAAAGATATGGCTGATATGGTTGTGAGGATGTTATCATTTTTGAAAAAACTCATGGTGTTTGGAAGGGAAGGATGGGTCCCTGATGGCTGGGCTGATGCTACATCCAACTTTAAGAAAGTCCAGAAGGAGAATCTAGGGAAATGTAGGCTGATCAGTGCCATTTCAGTCCTTAGAAAAATAAGAGAGCAGATCCATTTCTGATCACATGAAGGATAGGTAGCAATCAGGAGCAGTCAAAGTGAATCCTAGTTACAGAGATGAAGTAGGACAGAGTTCTGGGCTGCATTAAAAGAATGCAGCCAGCAGGTTGAGGCAGGCTGATAATTATTTCCCTCTTTTTGACACTTGTGAGGCCACATCTAAAACACAGGCTGACCACTCCATTTCTCCCTGTGTCCTCAGTATAAAGAAAATACTGACATATTAAAGTGAGTCCTGGAGAGGATCACCAGAATGACTGGGAGGAGGACAGCTTGTTCAACCTGGAGAAGGCCACAGGGAGGTCTGATTGTTGATTTCTACCACCTAATGGGAAAGTATAGAGAAGGCAGAGACAGATACTTCTTGAAGGTGCCCAGCAAAAGTATATGCTATAGAAAAGGCAATTTTAGTCACTGTAATCATCAGAAATATTCAAAGCTCTGTTTGACAAGCCCCTGACCAATCTGATCTCAGTTTTGAAGTTAGCCCTGCTTTGAGAGGAGAAAATAAGAGTAGCCTACAACAGCTTGAAGGGGAGTTATAAAACCAACAGAACCGCAGTCTTCTAGTAGACAGCAGATGGCATAAAAACATGCAATGCCCACAAATCACAGCTTTGTGGTTCAGAGTGGACATTAGGAATGACTTATTCACTAGGAGTGTAGGGCAACAGTGGAACAGGTTTCCCAGATATGTGGTGAATCTCTGTCTTTTCAAGTTTTCAATACTTTCTTGGCGAGGCAGAGCCACAAAATGTGATTTGTGTTTGCCACAAACCTGCTTAAACAGGACTCTGGGCTAAGTTAGAACTCTTCTAATCAAAATTTCAGTGGCTCTGTGAACCATACTGCATCTGAACAGCATGTGTGAGACTTGTCAACATGTGTTCATGATCACCATGGTAAAGGCATCACTACAGAAGCATCATAACCTTTGGCTCCTAGACGAGTACATCCCAGACCACACTATGCAATGGCCAGTGAGACAGTTACACAGTTTCCATGGCAGTAAAATAACAATAACCACTCACTGGAAAAACTCACAGGGATCATCAGTTAAGGACAGAAGCTCCCAGTTAGCAGGAGGACTTTGTTCACAAAATAGCCCTGCCATCTGTGACTGCTCAGGCCTAAACCTCCAGGGAGATGTAAAAAGCACCTTCAGAAGAGGAGTGTGGGAACTAAAATGCACATCCCTGCTGGACACTAAAAATTACAGACTAAATAGAGAGATTGGCTTTATGGTACATTGTAATTTCCTACCCAAGCTCCTCCATCTTTCACAGACAATGAATTACAAGTCTTTTTCTCTTTTTGCCCAATAGGAACTAATGACCTTATCAACTTTTTCCTTGCTCACACCACTCTTAGGCTCCACAGGTATCAACCACTTTCTCACCCAGATAGTCTAACTATTTAACGTAATCAAGTTAAACTCAGACCAACTGTTCAGTTGCCTTTAACACCAAAGATGCTGCTTTTATTTCAGCCTTGAAAAATGGCTCTTGTAGTTGAAAGGCTGTCTGGTTTCTTCCAACAAGCTGCTGGGTGTAAGAAAAGATTATCTCCCCCTACAAACCTTCATTTATATCTGTAGATTATCATGCTATAACAACATCACTTTTGTGAATTACATCATTTCAAAGAACCATGTTTTCAGAGAAAAATGCATAATCCTCTTTTCCACTGCCACCCAGTTCCCTGTATAGAGGCACATGCCTGTAAACTGAATTTTCTAGTGGAGTCAGATGATATGACAAAAGTCTAATTCACTCTAATTTGGAATGCTGCAGGTCTTAATCATGATATAGGTCAAAACTGACTTCTTACAGTCTGCTGAAGGCTGATGTAAGTCAGCCATTGAAAGTTATCTGTCTTTATGAACTGCATCAATCTCAGACTCATCAGTACAAACACAAACAAGACTGTTGATGCAGACTTCTGTGCCCCTCGAAATTGCAAAGCTGAGCTATTTATAATAGTCAGATGGTCTGTTAAGCCTGTTTTCTTTCAGGCTAGTGATCTTGGTTAACAAGGAATCTTTTCAAACATTTAATTTTTAATCTTTTACTGGTCTTAAATCAGCCCATTAGCTAGTTGCTGAAAATACAAGGGAAATTCTGAGGCCAAAAAAGAATCACAGTCCTCTCTTGATGGACTATATCCAGTACCAGAGACGTGAAATGTTAATGTAAGATTGATTTAAAGATGAAGGCTTAGTAAAATTCAAATATTGCATTAAAAGAAGGATTGCAGCAAGCAATAGTTAAAGTACAGGAAATTCTGTAACATTTGTAGTTGTTTATAAACCAATTATACTCTTGCTGGAAGCCAGGACCATCACTGGAAGTACTCTGGATTTTCACTTTCAACAGTTTCCCTATAGGTCAGAGTTCACTCTAAGCTGCTCCACTGTATAATGAACTAAGCCAGAGGGGTTAGCTTAGTAGTCTAAGTATCAACTTTGAAATATCCAGACATCCTGGAAACAAAGGTTTAAATCCCAGCAGGATTGACTCAACCCTTCCATTTTTTGAGATAGATAAATGGTGTGCAGTGCGCTAGACTACCTAAGGACCTCTCTGATAAAGTGAGACCTGAAAAAGAGACATGTGATCTACTCTCTGCACACATTAAAGGGCTTATTGCCTTTTTCCTAAGGGTAAGTTTGTTTCAAGTTCTTGGCCAAACTTTTCAGCTCCAAGAGTGGTGCAGTTCAACCTTGTATCCATTGTCTGACTATTGACTCCTGTTCCAGAGACAGCAACGCTCCCTTGAGACTGCTTGCACTTCAGCCCGATCCAAAGCCCATCAAAATTAAGGTTTTCCTCACAACCTCTATATTGGTTTATTTTGGCATAGCACCTTCCAGAAAACCTTAGATGTGACCCCCCACCAAACCCAAACATTACTAATGATGATCCCTGTAGTACAGTAAATGAGAAGTACAAATGCATGTGTAATGCCATGTATTTATGTCCTTTTAGATATGCACCCATGCACACACCTAATATGAAAATAAAATCAAACAAATGTGACTCAGTCCTTCTAGATACCTCAGCCCACATGTCCCAGTTGTGCAGCACATTAGCATTCATCTCACAGTGATTTGCCTACAGAAATTTTGCAAGATGAAAGTTTGATGCATAAGAAGAATCTCAGGACAGAGCGGTTCCCTTAGCAACCTTGCAGCCAGCTCCAGCAGCCCTGACCCAGCTACAAAGCTCTTCACAAGCCGAGGAGACACACTTTAATGACAGCTGGCTGAAATTTGAGAGTACTGATAAACGGCCCTCTTATCTGGAAATCACCTTTGAGGAATATTATCTTTATTGACTTGCTTTAAAAAAAGCCCACAAACCGCTGCTACAAATTAGTACATAATAATAAGCAGCAATACCAATTTATTAGTGTGCCCTCCCTTTCCACCAGTAAAGCACCTGAGGCACTGAATAACAGAGTAAAAATAAACACAGCATAATTAATTAACACTGATTACACTTCTTCCCCTCTGGACCATCTCAAATGTAGCTGTTTAGTCCTGTCTGGCTCACTCATGCCTCTCCCCACACCACCTCCACTGAGGAGTCCCTTGCCACATCCCCCAGCTATCCATTGCCCCTGCAAGCTCCAGTCTTGCCTCCTGTCTCAGTCGATGTACAACTTTGTCCTTTCTCTGTATTTGTCAGGTATACCCCTGCCTTCCATTTGCCCCTGTTTTGTGAACAAAGGTCTTTTGGAGTGGAGAGTAAATGATGAGTATGGCTGTATTGTGGTAGCGAGGAAATACGCACAGACTAACGTGCAAATATTACTATGATTTCCCAGGTCTTTTTATCTGTAATGCTAGGAAAAAGTATAATCAAAATTTTGGTTTTTAATAGCATATTCACATGGTGTCTCTGAGCCAGCCTCAAGCCTTCTGGTTGACTAGCCTGTTGTCCAAGTTAAGAAAAATCAAACATCTCTCTCTACAGAGGGGTTGGTGGCATTGGCCTCTCTACTCAGTTGCAAGGTACTGCCTTTGAGCAGAGTTTCAGCCTGAGTTCTGTAAATTTTTTCCACTTCACACTAGAGCTGATTCAAGGAAAAAGACAGTATTTAGCTGTCAGGGATTGCAGCAGAACATTTTTGGTGTGTTTGTGTGTGTGCACATTGAGCACAGGGAAGGTGCTTTCATTCCCATTCTTCGTGGGTTACCCACTGTCAAGGTAACACAAGATGAGAATATTAAACTCTTCTATGTCAGAAGGAAAAAAAAGCCTCTAGCATCCTGACTTTCCCCAGTGTGCTGCTTCTGATGCTCAGCCCCTGTCACCATAAACTCCTGAGAACTGGATAATGCCTTCCAGTCTCTTAAAAATAAAAAGAGAAAAGAAAAGCTATGGAAGTTATATGTTGTAATAGTTATCGCATTCTGTAAACTGTTACATGTTGCAACAAGTTTGAGTGAATCTTGTAGCTACCTCCATTGCATTATTCATTTTACTATTAAGACAGAACAGCTATGAAAATATACCAGCAAGGTTTATGAAATTCTGATGGGGATGGACTTCCCGATCTCCAAGACAAAAGTTATCTATATAAACAGAAAACCTGCTTGTCAAAAGAAGACATTCTCGTTCACAGCTTGTGTTAGGCAGGAAACTGTAAAAGTTGTGGCTGAAAAATAAGCATGGCGTACCCATGCAAGGCTGCGGCTGGAGTGTGACAACAGCTTCAGCATTCATTTATGCTGGGTGAGCATGAACCTTCTTTCCACAGATTTACATTTTGAAGGCATTGTTTGCGGGGAAGATGAGGTGTTTTAGGACAAACACACTCAGCCTAAACCACCACTCGTTCTAAGCCTCAATTCTGCATCTGTAGCTATTCAGAAATAGATATAAGTAGGTTTGGATTAAATGCTGCTAAATAAAAGATGCTTTCACATCTTGTGTAATTTAAAGTGATTTTCCTCAGCTCACTCACCAGTCTCCAAAACTAAATGGCATCCCTTATTACAAGCAGATACATATACACACCTTATCATTTTGAATCATCCTTTCACCTTGAGATCAGCTGGGCAAAGCCCAGGCACAGGCAGAGTAGGCTGCTGCCTTGGACAGCTAACTATCAGTGGCTGCAAAATTACGATTGCCCCTGGCTGCTGCAGCTTTGGCTCTCTTGCCTGCTTTTGCCTGTCATTTCTCCTGGAAGGGAAGAGGACTGGCTGAGCTGCCCTAGCTACCCTTAAAGCAGATGTCTCTCTCTCTCTCCCTACAAAGCTCGGTGTGCCACTGCCCTGTGGTTGGGGTCAGGGTGTGGTGTTGATGGGGGATTTCTCCAGGGTGGATAAAGAGGCACAGGCTTGTTGCAGTGCTGATTTCCACGTCTTTACCTTCTCTCTCTTTCTTGTACCATTCATGTGAGGGTATAGATTCACGGGGACAAGGGAAGAGGAGGGAGCAGACCTACACCAACACCCAGCACCACTGAAAGTCTTCTGTAGTCTCTCCAGATGTCTCCAAAGCACTGGAACTTTCCAGCTCTCCATACCACTCAGCCCTCTTCTTTCTTTCCCTTTTCCCCAGGCATTTCCCATTGCTGGTCCCCAATACCTCTCTTCCCCAACTGACTCATGCCTTTCCTCACAATCCTTATACTGCACCTGGCTGTCCCTTTTCACTCCGGGTTTGGATTCCTCTACTTGTGTATTTGACATAAACATTCCTGACTTCTGAACAAAGTACTCCTTTTTTCCCACCCCTGATGTCTTAGGTCTGCCTGTGTGCTGCCAGCCTGACCTCTCTGTGAGAGGCCATGGGGAGCAAACTGGAGCTGTCAGCTGTACACCAGCCCCACAGCACCGTGATGCCAGCTGTGCGAAGATGACAAAAGCTCTGGCCATGAAAGCCGCTGCAACAAAGAATTTACAGTCTCAGCAGACAGGACAAGCAGAGGCTTGTGAGAAGGGAAACAAGCAAGCAGAGAGAAGAAATATGACAGTCCAACACAGAGGACATGGGTAACTTTTTCAGAGCTAGATGTGCTGAGACGGACCTTCATCTCAAAAAGAACAGTGAATGGTGGGGGACCATGACTCACAGAGAGCAGGGTTAACAAGATTTTATGGTTGACTGTGCTCTCCTCAAAAATATTGAATTTAACCTTCTAAACACCTAGCTCAGCCTGAATAAAACAGTAAGGCATTAAATATCCACAGCGGTCCCCTTCAAGTCTGTAAGCCACGACTATTGAAAATTTTAGACATTCAAAACAAAGAGGGATTGACTTCAGGGATGTATCACCTCTGAAGGAGACCAAAATAATGACAGAATTGGTGGTGAAATATATGGGATAGAAGAAAGGACATTCTTGCTAGTACACTGCTCTAAATTGGGTGTGATTGAAAAGATTTCAGAAAATTATCAGCAATTTTTCATGGAATGGAAATTGAAACTAAAAAAAGAAATGCATCTGCCTCAGATATCCCAGTTTTGTGTTGTTTTCCTGATTAGAAACAGCCCAATTTGTTTTATGATATCATTCATTACTGTACCACAAGGTTCCATAAGCACTTTAATAAATATCACAACCCAGGAACTCATCATCCCTGGTTATGTCTCCATAAAAATTTATGACAGCATCATCCTGCCAGGTCTTCTGACTGAAGAATTTAACTCATATGGTTATTTATGCTTTTTTTGTGGGGGGTGACCTATTTGTAGAACAGTTTGATGCAGCTGGCAAATCACATCAGCCCCATGAGTCCATAACAGCGGGGGTTTTTGGATATTTTGCCCCTCTTGCCTCCCACAGTGGTTGGGTGCAAAAAGAGATGAGCAGCCGAGTGGCTGCAAGCCTAAGCCTGAGCTGCAGCACAAGCCTGTGGATGGGACACTGGCACTACCTCAACATTGCCCTGCTGGCTACAAGTGCTGGCGCTAGGGTTGGTGAGTGATTTTTTCTGGACTCTGGAAGCTGAACCACAGCCCAGGACCCCTGCCTATTGCTTTAGATATATCTAGAACCTGCCTGATCTTTATGTGTCAAACACTGATGAGAAAACACTTGAAGTGACTTTACCTCACAACCCAGCTCCGTTGTTTTCTCCCAGTTCATAGTTTCAGCTAATAGTTTTGCATCAAATCCTATAGGAACAGCGAGATTACTCTCATATGTATCTTAAGAATACTTACCGCTATCAAATACTTAAAAATCAGTTCTGGTACAAAGAAAGACCTTCACAGACTGCAGGAGTAAAGGAGGAACTCCGTTAAGAGGAGAGGAGGCTAGAGCTGCCCATGGCTCTGGGCTTGGTGGGAGCCAACAGCACCAATGGAGAAAATTCATGAGGAGGGACACAAAAACACTAAGTGAGAAAGAAAAGAAGGCCTTTCTGTTAGCCCTTGTTCACATTTATGTGGTGCATGAGACTGGGAGCCTGCACAAGCTCTCAGTACCACGCAGCACTCTTTCCTGGGAGCTGCTGCTCCAAGCCTTCCCTTTTTAACTTCTATTTTTCTTCAGTTTTAGTTGCAGCATGGAAAAGTGAGATAGGAGGGACAGATTTGATGCATGTAGAGATAGTTCTGTTTAATGGTGGCAACAGTCTGCCAAATTCCCAATATTAATTGGCCATGTTTGCCTCTTCAGTTGAAAAGAGACTTTTTCAGGCATGTGATTAATATAAAAGACTGCTGGGTTTATACCTCTTTATACAAAGCAGGCAATTTTGTCATAAATCAGCATTAAAGCATTTAAACAATAAGTTGTTAGCACATAAACCAGTAAGTCAGCTTCCAGAACAAACCAAAATCAGTCTCTGTCAGGTTCTGCTCACTTGGTTGAAGTCTCCAGGCAAACTCTCTCACATCTGTGCCTTAAAAATAGATTTATTTCAATGCATGGGGAATTTAGCTCAGTTTCTCATCGGAAAGAGGTTCATTTGCAGGCCATTTTTATGGCAAAGTCATAGATTCACACAGGTGTGGGGTTTTTTATTTGTTTATTGGCTTGCCTGTTTTGTTTTTTTAAAAGAGAATGTCACCGTTTTATTTTTCATGAGTATCTCACCACAGAGACCAAAAGTATATGGGCTTCACCACTGTGCCTTAATTTGTAAGTTCTCCTATGGCTCAGTATATGACTGTTCTTTACTACATCGGCTTATGTGGCTTTTTCCTTTTCAATTTTCTTTGCATTACTTCCTACTGTACAGCTCGAGACTAAAAATAAAGGATAAAATGACAATAAAAGCTCCCAGGGAAAAACAAAAGGGAGGAAACATGAAAAGGACTTGAGAAGAAAAGGGTACAAAAGCACAAAGTACAAAGGAACCTAGAGTTGAAGAGATTATAGAATTAAGGGGAAAAACGTGCTAATGTAATCTTTAAAAAAAAAAAAAGAAAAATAATTCAAATGAAAAGCCATCAAAAAGGAGATGAAAAAGACGAACATTTTTTTTAAACAGGGAGATATTTTTAGATAGCCTGTTTAACCTGAGGGGACAGCCTCAGGAAAGCCAGATGTAGTTTACTGAACTTATTATCCTAATAAAATGTGTAACAGAACACAGAGCACCATAACAACACTTTCAATGGAGCACACAACCCCCTGTTCTCCCTCTCCTTTCATAACACCTTTGTTTTGAGTAGATCATGAGCACAACTTTCACAACGGATGCTGGCATTACCAGCTCATTAATTCTTTGACGAAATAATACCCATGTGGCTCGCTCTTATTTTCCTGTGATAAACATTGAAAACTCAGTTTTCCCTGCCTATAAAATAGGGATATTATTTCTGGACCTGTCTTGCCCTGCGGGAAGAGGAGGTAGACTAAGGGCCAAAGGGAAGCAGTGCCCAAGTTCTCCCCATCTGGAGGGAGAAAAAGGGATGCAGCCTGACAGGGTGGAAGCAGTGTCCTCAGCCCTGCCTGCCCATTTGCTGTTTCCTCAGGCTCATCCCAACAGGTAGCTTCAATTATTTATGTGATGCTCTTAGCAGGGTTAAAATCAAATGGCCTCTTTGAGGGCAGAAGGGGAGAGTCAGTTCAGCTTGGTAAAACACAGTCATTAATTTTCTACATGATAATCTTTTATTACACTACTATATTTAAAGCTGTATACTTAAAGAAGTATTTTTTTCCCCCTCTTGTTCAAAGCCCTTATTTACAACAATGCCTACATTTCCTAAAATGCTACATTTTTGGCTGGGAATCATAGTTTCTTCTAATTTCAGTAATGAGCTATTCTGAAAGATTAAAAAAAAAAAGAAGTATTACACTTGTGTTTAAAAGATATCAATATAAATAAACAAGAGAGTGAGGATTCTCATTAGTAAAGACAGTCTTCATTTCCCATTTCATTTCACTGGGAACTGAGTACAAAGCATTTGAAAAGGCAGTTAGGTAAATTAACAAAAGCAACATCCATCAAGGACTATTAATCACAACGGTGCAAAAAGTTTTTTAGCTTAGGAAGTCACTAAACTAAGTAACTAAGACTAGTGGAAAGGGAAATACCACTTGGTTCTCAACTTGATTTAATCTTGCTTTAGACCGGACAGAGCTAGCCTAGATGCACCTTCACGCAGCTTGGCATTTTAATGTTATAAAACCAGAGCACAAAGAACCAAAAGTAGCTTTATAAAGTATTTGTCACAGGGATTTTGCTGGCACATATTGCATCAGAAGTGACAGATTGTCACTGCTAGACACACTGTTAAGGGCAGGGAGTATGAAGTCTGTTTTACGCTGCAACACACAGCCCGTCTGCGTTAGAGAAAAAGATGGAGAAGCTTCTCATTAGGTCTGCGCGCATGCATGGGAAAGGCTGGGCAAGTGAGTTAGAAGAGTTAGAATGCCACAGATATACTTAGAAGCAGAGAGGGCAGCTCCCAGTCAGGCTCGGTTGTTGTTTCTGATGTTATTAAAGCTTTCTCACCATGAGCTGCGCATAGCCAAAACCTACAAACGGCTGACATAAACTTTACTGGGATGCGGATAAGGGAGGGAAAGCAAGGCTGAAACCAAGCAAGCCTAAATGGCAGAGAAATTTAAGGTAAAATATACACAACTGTCAAGCTGTATTTGACATTTCCAACGTGCAAACCCCTGGAATAGAACAGGTCTGCACAGTCGGGAACCAGTATAAAAACTCATTTCTGACCATGGCCTGGTGCGGAATGTCAGTTAGCTCTGTGATGAACCCAAGCAAATAAGCCATGGGAATGACATTGCCCTCTTCTAGCGATGAGCCCAAATGCCTGACTTTGTCTTAGTTCCCTTCTCATTGCTCCTGCTGAAGAGAACAGTGCTTTAGTAAGCCCAGAGGGATCTCCCAGCAATAGGAATTCCTTCATCTGTAGCTGTCTTTTTTTTTCTTTTTTCCCACATTTTTATAGTCATAACTCATATGTTGAGGAAATGGAAGCGATAAGAAAACAGGGCTAGCATAGGTGGAGCTCTAATAATCCTTCACTGGTAAAAAAGCCCTCATCACCATTTTGTTTGTAAACAAGGCTTCCCTGGTTTGTCACATTTTGGTTTTAGCTTACCAGGAAGAAAATGCTCTGTCATGGGCGGCACCATGCAACCAAGATGTGCAGTCAAAGTGGAGTGGTAATGAAGACAAATCGCACAACAACAGTCTGCATAGCTCGTGAGCTGATGTGTGTTGGAGTAACAGCGCTTATCAAATCTGCTGGAGAAAATGAGGAGCAGTTTGTGAAATGTTCAGGAATAGAAAAACAGTCTGCTAGAGAAACTCATTGCTGATTGCAGATGGATCTTGGTGAACTGTTTGACAATAAGTAAAATGGAACTGAATTGAATGCAGCAAGCTATTTCTCCCAGAAGGATGTGCCTTTCGGGACCATAGCAGTAAAGCATCACGGAGTGGATGCAATCAGGAGGTGTTGGCTGGTTTACCAGTTCAGGTCCCTAAGCCTGGGACTCCACCTGGGCATGTCAGTCTAATAGTGTAGGACTGTGGCTCCCCCAGTTAAAAAAACGTAGTCCTGTCTGCTGGCATTAGTCTGCTGGCAAAAGCTTCTTTGCTTTGCTGTCTTTCATCACCATTTTCTTTTCCTTTTTATTGAACTACCAGAACCTGTGGAAATGAAAATACATGAAACATTTCCCAAATGGCCATGCATATGGTTATTCTTGACCTCAAAGCTGAGTGCATTATCACAACCTCCCCCCACCAAACACACTCCCTTTTCCCAAGGAAAGAAATTTGTGTCTCCGTTACTCTTGCACCTTCCTTTGAACACATCTTAATGTTCTTAGTTTTAACTCCATTCTTCTTCAACAACGTATTTTCCTTTATATAAGAAGTCTGAAAGCAAACTCTCACATGAAGGGTGGTGTCAATATTCCCCTCCACAACCTCCTTGTCTTTAAACAGTGAAATTGTTGACACATAACTCAGAATATGAATATTTGATCAAAAAGAACCTTCCATGATTCCAGAAATTTCACATCCCCAAGCGTCTTTTTGGCAGATGGCCAGTAATCATCTACATTTTTTTCCATTTGGATCCACCTTGTTTCAGGTTTAATGCCCTTAGAATAGAATAACCATTATGGAAATTAGTTAGCAGCTGCTGTACATCAATGTTTAGAAAATTAATATTACCCACATTACACAGCACAGAAGCTGAATTTCAATGAAGCATGGAAACTATAAGCAAATTGACCTTTCACCTCATCAGAGGAATAGTCAAACACAACTTTGTCTGAGAAAACTTATAGTTTCCATGAGAATTATAATAACAGAAATACAGTATTTTCATTATGACAAAAGAAATTAAATGCTTCAGCAGATTAAAGATGACAATAAAATCTAAACTATTATGTGTTCTTGCTGCAAAGCTATAGAAATATTTTCTCTTAATGTATGACAGTGGAAATTTCAATGCTTTATAATTATAGATCTAACACATGAAGAGAAATGATCAGATATATGCTGGGAAGAAAACTGATCTAAGCAGTCAGCTAAGGTTTCCACTGGCTTAGGAGCTGCTACCAGCCTGTACCAAGAAGGCAGCTGCAGCAGTCCTTTGCTGTCTTTTTCATTGCTGCTTCTTTGCTTTGCTGTCTTTCATCACCGTTTTCTTTTCCTTTTTATTGAGCTACCAGAAATGTTCAATTCTGACCTCTTTAATTTCAATCATGTATCTTCGTTTATATTCTAAGACAGTTATAACTAGATCACAGGAGAAACAGAAGGGGTAGATTTATTATACTCAGGCAATGTATCATGGACATTTTAATTCTGGCCAGAAGCATTTGGTTAATGTATTTTTCTTTCCTTTTTTTAAAAAAAATAATAATTTGCAAACCCCACTTAGGAAAACTTGCAGGGCGTCTTTCTGCAAAGACTTTATAAAATAATGTTGTAGCCTTATTAAAACACCCTCCTAGTGTGTGTTCCTGTGTATGTGCTCATCTGGTGGTGTGCATTTTGTAAACATGTGTCGATACTGCCAGTATAAATTTACCTTGAGGGTACATTCATTCTATAAGCGGCAGCTAGTACAAGAAAGTCTTCTAATGGAAAATGATGCACAGTTTCTAGCAGATCTATTTACTGGTGTTCAAAGTTAGAGGAACAGGTCTGAATGCTGTAGTGGCCACATTTAGTTTTTATTCACATTTATCTGGCAATACAAAAGCTCTGAATGTCTCAAAAGTTAATAAATTTTGGGAAAAAAAAAAGGAAGAAGAAGTCTTCAGGAGGACATTACAAGACTCAAATAACTATAAATTAAACTGATTCACCTGACTGCAGCAGGAATCCTTCTCCGTGCATAGGGATTAAAATGAACAGAACTTTGGAGAAAGGAGAACGTCTGCTTATCATTTCTCTCAGACACAGTGCTGATTAGAAGACTGCAACAGAAGCATAAAGTGCTATAAAATTACTTAAAGGTCATCGCATGTTGTAATAAACCATAACCTAATATATTTTTTTTGATGCTGACATGAATCTGCTGAAACTAGAAAAGCAGGTAACTTTTTCAATTAATGTCAAAATGTTCCATTTGATTTTATAGGTTGTTTTACCCATTCTAAGTTAAAATGATGCTTTATTATGGCATCACTTTTATGAGCCCAAGGAGACATTTTGACATTTAGCATAATCTTCCTGAAAATCTAAAGAGAAATGGTTACAAAAGATGTACTGAATAAAACACCCTGAAACAAAATGTAAGAAGGATTATGTTATAAGTAGGAGTGGTGATTAAAGTATTGTTTTTCCCCACTTCATATGTGGGAGCTCTGTTTCCCCCGCCTTCTTAACACTCTCCAGCACTGTCTGTGAAATAAAAGGTGAGCATCTTGCAAGAGAGACCTTTTAAAAGCAATAAAAATCCTTCTTCAGCCTTCATTTTTGTCTCATTATTTTACCTGTAACCATTTGATGTCGGTTCAGTGCAGAGGTATTATGGATTTAAACTGCAATTTATGGGCAGTCTTTGCTCCTTACTGGGGCACTGCAGGTGAAGGGACAAGATATAAAGGCTTGAATAGTCTCACTTAAAGTGCCTTTTTCTCCCAACCCTCTCCACAGTGTGGCACCGGAGCACCCCCCTATTCGTATCACCACAATGCAGCGGCAGAAGGATTCTGATGGCCCCTCTCCTGCCACCAGCCTTTGTCCCTGCTCGCTTGCTGCATCCCCCTGCCACTCAGTTTCAATTCAGTGCCACGGCTTGCAGGAAGAGGGAGATGATCTCCTCTGCTTTAGCTCCCCGGAGAAGGTGATTACCCTGTATCCCTGCACTGGCTCCCTCCCTGGCTCCTGGCACTGGTCACCAATGTGCTGACCATATACCCCACATTGTCTGTAGACAAGGGATGTTATTGAAATCTGATGCAGTAGGGAAAAGCAGAAGGTCAGTCCCTCCTAATTAAAAGCTTTCATTTACTTTCAAGCTGCACATTAGGTCCCTGGAGCAGCCCTGGTTTCCTCTGTGTGTCTTCAGAAGGGCATTTCCCACTTTCCTGTCCCCACCACATATCAGAGAGGTGGGAAGCAAGCCCAGGAAGATGGTCCTGCAGACAGAGGTTGAAGAAGCAGAAAAAAGGCAGCAGCAGTGGCCTGGCAAGATGCCCAGGAACCGAGCTAAGCCCGGTAAGTGCCTCACTGTCCGTAGAGCTTCACATGTCCTCACTGGCAAGGAAAAAGGAGGTTATACTTCATTAAGTGCTAACTGCTGACATGGCATCTGGGGTTTCTCTGTTTTAACAGCAACTGCTTCTAGGGACCAAGTAGCAGCTCACCATTGCCTAAAAGCAAACTTTAACTCTTGGCTGTCAATGGACATGAAGCATGTTAAAGCACAGGATGTTTCTGGGGAGGCAGCAGTCCCAAAGGGTGAGGGGACAGCTGTAAGATAAGGCCAGTATCAGTCCTGCCTGGGGGACCAAAAATGTCTGCTCAGGGCCAGTGTTGCCCTGTGCCATGTCTGGGAATAGGAAGAGATGGGAAGAGCAAGCCATGGAGGGCTGGACATACATGGGGGCATCATTAACACAACATGCAATCGCTACACAACCAGCGTGCTGTCTGAGATCCCCAGATGAGCTCGGCAGCATAGTGGAGTGTTTGGCTGCTGGGTGATCAGAATGGGACAGAGTGGATCGCTGTCATTTCCCCCTGCCAGCTGTGTTTTATTAGGGGTTTGGCGTGGTGAGAGCACCCAATACCTGCATGCTTGTCAAGCTGCTAGCAGCAATTTTCTTTGGGAATTTAAGCACTGCCAGCTGACAGAGAGGGCAGTGAAATCTTCATCTTGGACAAAGAAACTTTCAGCTGCAGTGAATTACATGTGGCTTCCTTATAAACCCTGGGTATTTTCTGCTCTGATGGTGTTTACTGGAAAGAAATGGAAACACACTGCTGCAACATCAGTTAAAAAAAAAGAGGAAAGAAAAAAAGAGGAGGGCATGGCTGTTGCACAGCAAAAGGTGACTGCTAGAAGAGAGGGCATATAATTTGAGGCATAAGGCCGGAATCCCCATTGATCTAACAAGCCTCACAACCTGCTTTCTCCCTGTGTGTTAAATCATCAGATCCCTTCCCCAGTACACCTTGCAACACACAACCAGCTGGTTTTCATCCTAAATGATACGCTTGAAAAATCTCCAGTAGGCCTCATTAGCAAGGAGTTGCTAGCATTTGCAGATGTATCGGATTTAACTTGTATCTCACAGGCACGTTTTTAATGTCCTTGTTATGACTGCAACTGCAATTTTGAAAGATTATACCAACTCCAAATGACTGTAACTTTCTGCTGCCCCCAGGAAGAGGACCAGCCATCACACTGTTTGAGGTCACTCAGGAGACGGGGGCTTTCTGCTCTTCTGTGTTAACCAGAAGGCAGAATCTGAAGTGCCAGTTTTGTAGAGAACTCTGTGTCCAGTTTTCCCCAGCCTCAATGCTGAACTGTCTGATCAATATTAAATGTAATTTATAATGATGGCCCCTGTGAAGCTTGCAAATGTTATGTCAACATATCTTAATAGCTTTGGCTTCCTGAGTAGCCTTGTTAGCTGCAACCTTGTCTGCTTCTGCTACTCTCTAAACTACTTCCACCTATGGAGCCCCATCTGTAACGACGGTGACCACTTCTCCCATCCTTCTTGCTCTCTTCTACCAGCAGAAGAGAACCATGCTGACTGTTCCTGTCATGTGAAAGCTCTCCTACAAGCACAGGGAAGAAAAAAGAAGAGGAAAGAAAACAAAATTAATTCCCCTGCCGATTCTCCCCCTCCCTGCAACTGATGAACCAAAGAAGGAAATAATTGCTACTCTCTTTTAATAACGGCACGTTTACAGAAATTTCCATACAGATGATTCAGAAAGGAATGCATGGATTTTTTCTCTGTGGGGTGTCCAAAACGGTTTGCATTGTTCTGTAATGTAATGTTATTAGTGCTCCATCTAATTTATATTTGCATTTCCCTGTCTCCAGGGCAAATTTTTACAACTCACTAGCAAAGTACTAAATGAAGAAGTGCTGCAGTGCTAAAAACCTACATTTTCTAGCAAGCTTTCAAGCCAGCCATTAATTGCCAACGGGCCAAATCCGAAAGGTGTTGAAGGACTCCAAAGAAACACTGAGTTATCTCCATCCTCCAGTGGAGTGGAGAGCACACAGCACTTCAGAAGGTTAGGCAAAGTGATTGTAGCATGGAAACTGGAAATGTACACACTCTGTGTCTGTGGTCTGTGTTTCCTATAAATGGAAAGGGTTGTCTCCCTCCTTGTCATTAGAAGGGAGGTTGAAAGTGGAACAGAGGCAGATGAATGATGAGTGGCAGCTGGAGAATCACCATCTTTCTGAGGTGTCTGATTGTCAGAGCATGGGCCACATCCATGTGTGTGGCAGGACACTTTAGCCAAACCAGCTTTCACTAATTGGATATGTACAAACAGTTAAGGAGCCCCAATTACAACAGGGTTTCTTCTGCCAGTTACTGTGTAGGCGCAGATTCTCTATCCCAGTGGAACAATACAGGTGAAGATAGAAAATACTATTAGTACTATTAATGAATTATTCTGAAGTAGGTGTAAAATCTCCTTTGTACATGCAAATGACTTGCTCAAAAGACAGATTAGAAATGAGTGGCAGTGGGGAGAAGGAGGACACAGATCCCTGAGTCTCAGTCATATTCTTCACACTCAAAACATTTCTGATATTTCAGATGCTACCAGTAAAAAAAAGTATAAATATGTGTACATAAAACCTCTTCATAAATTAAACATCATCATCAGATTCTTAATTCAGAGAACGAGTGTACGGTATTTCAAGAATTTGCCCAGCATCTCAGGTCAAGCTAATTTGGGTACAGCAATGCAAGCTGCAGACAAGCCTGAATAGTCACCAAGGGACAATGGTTACTCTTTTCTTCCAGAAAATTGCTCAGGCTTCACAGCCCGTGGAAAAAAAGCTGTATTAAAAACGTCTGGGAGAGAAAGAAATGTAATGTGAGATTTCTTCTCTAAATACCTGATCAAGAGACAAGAAAAGTAAAAAGCAGCAGCTTCTAATCCTTCTGGGAAGCAGAAAGTCTTGATGATTTCTGTGCCTGTGATGCCAAGGTGGTTGCTTTGTTTTCTAATGAGACAATATTATAGTCCAATTAAAACAGGATAAACTTACTCCACCTGCTTTTTAATGTCAATAACCCTAGGCTGAATTTTATAGCAAACTCTATCCACACAATGGGGAAGATGCACCTGCTCAAACATCAGGTCTTAATTTGGTTAAAAATCATTATGGATGCACCAGATTTTGTTTTTATAAGATGACTCTGCATACTTCACTGGGTGCTAACCTTTCAAACTTTGCAAAGCAGAAAAGTGTAATATTTCAAGTCTTAATCATGTGTCTTAGCAGCTCAAAACTTAGGTCCAAACATTTTTAAAAACTTAATTAATTCAAGGTAAAGATCATGTAAGTTTTGTTTCTCAGCAGGGATTGAAAGAGTGCATCCAGCTTTTGTTTGGCTCATCCTTTCCATTCTGGAATAAAGGTGTGATCCACATAGCCCCTCTTCTGCAGTTCAGCAAATATGCAAACATTATGCTAAGTTAAAAACAGCAACAAGAACAAAACCTAATTTCCACTTCAGCAGCTTGAAGGTTAGGTTGGAGGGGAAGCAATGCAGACACTTGTATTTATGAATATTGTATGAAATCTAACATGTAGCAAAACTATATTTTAAAAATGAGGTGAATGCTGGTCAAGAGAATGTCCTGCTATACAGCCGTTTGGATCCAGAATATAATGAGTGAATTTTTCGCAATGGAAAAGAGTAGCATCTATCTCGGTGATGACCTCTCTCTCTTCCTTTGTTCACTCCTCCATAGATCCATCTCTCTCTGTTCCTCTGGCTTTGGTAGTCAGCAAGCAATTTTCTCTTTGGCAGGAGGGTTTCTGAATGGCAGTGATAAACATCTCCTCACTCACATCAGAGAGATTCTTCATAAGGAAGAAAAACCTTATACACCATCCTTACAAAGCCTCTTTCTGTATACGGGGATCCTAAGGGCAATGGTAGTGGACAGAAACTATAAACATTCTCTAACATTTCGGAACAAGTACCTGTGATAAGAATTTAATAACTAGGCCGTGTTTTTAAGAGAAAGACCAGAAACTCACAGTAAGACATGAAAACTGACCTTCAGCTCAACATTTACAGTTTCTACAAGCTGGGTACCTACAGGCTTTATGACTTTCAAGAGACCCAAATTCTGCCTCTGCATGAAGGGTACCACAATGAATGCCTGAGGATAATGTACATTGCAAGAGAGAGCATTGTGTGCTTTTTCAGAATCTCCTCCCCAGCTGCACATATATGCACCCATGTTCTTTAAGGGCTTTCCTTTCCCAAATATTTGGTTCAGGTACAGTCCTATATTTTTGCCTCAGTTTTGCCAAGGTCTGTGGATTTTACTAGGCTAAGAAAACAGCCACCACATGCAGACTTTTTTTGCTGGTTGAGTTATGTGTGGTGGATGTCTGCGGCCCTCGTCTGCCTCTGTGCAACATCTGCTGGTTTAGTATGGACTGTATGTAGTGGTACCTCAAGCTGATGCTGCACTTGGAGGAAAATCCACCGACGTGGTACTTTCAGCAGCATAGGAATGAACAGCTGGTGCCTGGCAGTACTGCCTGGTGCCCTCACAGCAGCCGCTTCAGTGGCTGACCATGGCCATGGATGTCTGGAAGTTTTAGCTGTGTCAGATCAGGATCTGTTAAAGGCAATCTGCCTTAAAAGTGCCTGAATTTCTACACAGGTTAAAAAGGGTGAGCAAACATTTGCAAAAGAACCCCCTACAGATCCTAGTCTAGACAAAACCGGTGAGAGGGAAGGGGTGTTTAAGTCAGATCTGGACGATTTGGCAAGCAACCAAGCCACTTCTTCCCTATTTGTAGCAAGATCTGTTAAAAATAGGATAAGGCTCAGAAGGCTCAGATCTGCCCTTCAAAAAAATCCAGATAATTAAAGAGTTTCTCTCACTGACACGTTTCTATTTCTGTTGTCGAAAGGAAAAACAACTAATAATGTTGGCATTTAATAACGGAATATCCCCAGCACACAGAAGGTCCTTTAATTTTGATTGGGAGTATACAAGCTAGGCTGCTGTTACCTGCGCTTAGTACATAGCGCACAGTAAAATCATAACTGAAGGACTGAGGTACAGGTCAGGCATGCCACAAATAACAAAAAGGGCGGGAGAGTTATGACATCTCTCATTTCTCTTTCACACTGCAGGGATTTAAGAGCAGTAGTAAGTAAATAGGTTTACAGCTGTCCACAGGTAAGGCGTTTTTGTTCACTAATATGCCTATGTTTTACAGACCTGATATGTTTAGGATCAGGATATTTTAATGACTGGTCCAAATGTCAGCCCTAGTATCTCAACAGAAGTTCAAGATTACATTCTAAAACACCAAAATGAATGAAAGAGGTAAAATATTCATTATGGGATCTGATTTGCTGCCTGGAATCCTTATTGTTGGTGGCAGTAAAAAAAAACCAACAAAAAAATACCCTTCTTAAAATGGCAGCCCAGTGTTATAAATAACCATTCCCTGTGAGACTTTTGAGAGATATGCTTTCAGTTTACTGAAAAATATATATTTTTCTTTCTGTCACCAGAGTAGAGGCAATATAGCTACACATGAACGTACTGCATTCTGTCTCAAACACGTCCCTGGAGAATTTCCAGTTAAGTTCTTATTCTACAATTTTTATAGTCAGCAATGATACATAAAGTACAGAAATAACACAGTTTAACTTGAAGCTACCAGGCTGAATCTCCATTCTTGATCAAAGAATCTTGAATTGACTTTAAACCCAAATGAATTTTATGGAATTTATGGTGCAGAAATATGTAGGGAATGTTTGGATGTCAGTTTGTAAGGACACTTCTTACAGTAACTGAAGCTATAAATTGAATTATGGAATATGAAAGTCCGTAAGGCTTATAGTAGAATTTTTGACTGCTGAAATGAAGACAAAGAACTTGAGATAACACGTGTGTCAGCAGCACGGAGGCTAAATATGATCTGTTTTGATGTAAAATTCAAATATAGTATTTTCTGCAAATATTCAAATTGCACTGTAGGTAAATGAATACTGGGTTTGTATTAATTCATACTAAAAAAAGATTCTTGCCTCTTTGATGCTGAATAGACTATATTGCACTATGAATTTTTAGTACGGTTATTTCTTTTGCCACTAATATTTGTAGCATTTCATAGATATTACACCAACGAATTCCTTGGACTTGAATATATGTTCTCTCTCCTGATCCCACAGAATCTGTTTATACATTTCACTCTCCTGAGTTCTTTCATTAGAGTGGTAATTACTTACAGGAGCAGAGCTTGCTTTCTTAGGTCCTAAAACATGCTACTCTACTCTAATAAGGTTCTTTGAAGCTAGCACATTCTGTAAATAATTTAAACATATCTGATTCATGAAAACACATCCAAAATCCCTGTAGAAGCAATTTTATACAAAACAGAGATTGGGATACTAATTCCTACATTTCTGCCTCATCTGAAGCATTGAAGCTGCAACAGGTATTGCTGCAGCCCTGGGAACTTTTGGTTTCAAGTGTCCTGGTGGCCCAGGAACTTCTGTGCCAGTGTCAGGCAGGGTGCAGTCTCGGCTTTGGCAGCAGCACAGAAACTCAGTATTAGTATGGTTCAAACAGTCTTTCAGTTCTAATTCAAACCTTATACCTGTATCTAACCATCGCTAAAGAGAAAAGGATGTGTTTGTCAAGAAGCTCAGTTGAGGTTTTGCAAAAGGCTGAGATGTGCAGTGGATATAAAGGAGAGAAATGAACCTTGGATGCTTGGAGAGGTGAGATCAAGGTAAGCATCTGCTGAATGCTAAGTATGAGGATGGCATAGCATTTAATTACCACAGGAACAGATACTTTTGAAATAAAATGGAGAGATGTTTAATGTTGGTGGCACAGTGTTTTGAAAGACACCACAATGGAAACTCTGACTTTCCCTCTTCCCCTCCCTCTTCCCTTACAGAACAAATGCACCAAAGCATATCAGCCAAATAAAGCAAAAGTAGCAGCCAGACCAACTCAGCAGTGTGCTTCCAGCTGACCTAGAGCAACTTTGAAGGCATAAAAGTTGCTCGTTCTATGGCCCATATAATCTTTGACTTTTGCACTAAAAAGATGCTAGCTAATGCAGATTGTGGTAGTGTTTTGGTTTTGGGGTTTGATTTGTTTTTTTGTTTTTGCAAGCCAATTCCTGCAAAGGTATGAAGCAAGAAATCCCATTTCTGACATGCACTGTCATAGTCACAGAAACATAATGATCTGTTGCTGACATCAACTTAGGCTACAGCTGAAAACCCAAACCAAACACCACATACTTCTGAACCAGCAAAGCTCCACACTAAGCTTTAACCACACATATACTGTCTTTGGTGTTAATGGGACTGTTTGTGTGCTTTCAGCTATATGTGTTTAAGTGTCTCAGTGGATCAGAACTTCATAGAGATCTCAACCTTGAAGACTTAGCTTTCAAATCTGGCTTTCCCATTTTCTGCTTTATGTTCTACAGCACCTCCTTGAGAAGGCAAAGAAGCGCAAGTTGGAATAATGTCTTCTACGTATTAAAACTGAGCATAGAAAAGTAGCAAAAATATATTGGAAAGCAGAGGTTTAAAAAATTCTGATACATTGTTAATAATGAAAAGAAAAAGATGATAGTTTCAGATATCAGATGAAAACGTTTTCAAAAGCTGGATAAAAGTACTTGCGTTAAAAGGACAACTGGTTTTGATTCCCTTGATACATTTGCATTATTTAGATATTTCTAAGCCTTTATCTCAGAAATATTTTGTGGTCATGTCTTCTGAAACCATGATTACCCACCACAGTGCTAGCACTAACACTTTTTAGCTGGTGGGGATACCAGCAGTAGTAGATGTGTGTGATTGTGTGCATATGCTTTACACAATCAAAGTTTAGAAGAGTAAGATTGTACAAAACAACAATAGAGCTCTTCATTAGAAAAATAACCTTAACAAGACAAAAAAATTTAGTGGTTGAATTTTGAAAAACAGTTAAAATGTTCCTTTATATCCAACTAAAGACCCTTCTAACTTTCTTCTGTGACCTCTTTTCAAGCTTCAGCCACATTGCCACATGCCCATCTCTATGAGCTTGTGACAACCAAGAAAATCCACTACCTACCAAACAAGCACACAAATGCACAAGAGCTCTGCAGTGCATTTATTGAACCTGCTTTCCAATACAATGTCAATCTACTTTGTTCAGCTTCACTGTAAAAGGGACAGACAAAGCACTCAGCTATACAAGAAATTCTTACCACTTTCCTCATCAACAAAATCACAGGACACATGGGGTTTTGGGACCTTCTAATTATATCCTAAAAGCCTCCTTTCCCTCTGCTCAAGCTGCATGCATTGCTCACATCTATGACCTTGGGGATAGCCAAGGAATTTGCAGCTATGGGCGTGCTTCCACTTCTGCTGTGTTGTGGGATGGGTGCTGGTGTGTGCATCAGACATGGTCACCACAAGGTGGGGAATAAAAAAGGTTTTATAAAAGGTCATGAAGTTATTGTGAGGATGGATCCCATAATCTTGAAGGTAAGTGCTGCCCCTACTCATCTACCGAAAGGATATTGGTTTGCAGAATTAGTAAAGTCATCTAGAGAAAGAAAAGGTTGCAGCAGAATTAAACAGTCTAAACATAATGTCTAGAAACTATGATATTATCTGTTTAAATTCAGCTATGTTTTGGGAGTCAATGACATATAACATCCTTTTAAAAAGAAGCTGACCTATAGCTTCAGTATAACACTTAGTCATTTTATCTTCAGCAAATAAAACCCAAGTACAAAATCTTTCAAAATAGTGGGATTTCAGAGTCTGTTGAATTATTATTAAATTATTAAAAATAGCTAATCAGATAATAAAAAATAATACATGAATGATCTATATTTCATAAGGCGAAACATAGCCACACTGTACTTTGTACAATTATTTTTGCTGCAACACTCGTACTGTGCAGAACTTAGAGATTCATTTTAACAGTGAACTTTCCAAGTATGTACTTTACAAAAGGCTATCCCATTACACAGCCAATTAAAACAATTTGTTTGCTCATGATGAAATCTAATGTAGAGATTTGTTTTCTTCCAATAGATACCTTCTGCTAAGAAGCCAAATTGACACAACTTTATAATTGCAGTAGTTCCACTGGGAGCTACAAAGAAGTATGTGAAGCTGATAATTCTTTAGTGCAAATGAACTAACAATAAAGACAAGCTACTTATAAAATAAAATTTTCCACTGTGAAAATTCAGAAACATTGTACCATCCAAAGAAAATATGTAAGATTACCCACCCTTCTCCCCCGGATTGTATTATATTACCATCTTTATTGTATTACTTATATTATAATATTTATTGTGTCATTACATTACTATTTATAATATACTATCAGCTTTATAGTTGATGCATAAAGTTTTTGTCAGAAGGATTTTAAGACCAGCAACCCAATATTGCAAAACCTTTCCCAAGCAAGATACCAAAGATGCTATGAAAGTTGTCGCAGTGACAGAGTTTTGGCCTCTGTTGCACAAATAAAACCATTAACAAGAAAAGCCAACCCGGGCATAAAATTCAGTAACTCATATGAATATGTTTTAAATTTGCAAAACAAACCTGCAGAGCCTAATAGTCTTTGCTTGTAATGAATATGAATAGAAATTTGCTATGAGGTGTGCAGAGCAATATGCACCCTACACAGTGTATCCTGTTCATCAAAACTGCAGTATGTATAAACCCATGGGAGCAGGAGGAAAGGGGATGGAGTTTTAAAAAAATTAAATCTGAAACTGAGCCATGAGTGACCAAAAATTAAGATTTTCTTTAGTTCACAGGGGAGTTGACTTTGACATGGAAGCTTAATTGGCATTATTGCTGCTATAGAAGCATTCTTGAAGCACTCAATATTTCTTTGATCTGAAGTTTGTTTTCAATTTTTTGATGTGAGGAGAAAAAATGAGCAGAGTACACCATCAATATGATCAAAGACAGGCCTGATATCCCAAAGCTGGTGGAGAAATTGATGGTCCTTGTTGCAGACCACATCATCACAGTGGGAATGCCGAGAAAGCCAGACACGAAAGATTTGTTATCCTTCTGGGCATGGGTGACTCTGAGGCAGTGGCAACAAACTACCTTACAGGTACCATGACTCTCACGCAGCTCTCAAGGGAATGAAAAAAGATGGGTGATGTTGGCAGTGCTGGGGAGAGGACGTGATCTCTAATGATACAGACAAATTGTATTTATGAGTGACCAGAATAGCACACTGGTCTCTCCAGGACAGTTAACATTTCAGGAGAAACAAAAGTAATTATTAGTACTGAAGAGAAAGGAAGCCATGCTCCCTTTCACTCTTTCTCCTTATCCCTGGCAATCGAGTCCAAAAGTGAGGAAGGTGAAGGAGGTCTCTGAGGGCTCTGGGGAAGTGCTGCCAGACACCTGGAAGCTAAGCAGAGCTCCAAGGGTGAAACACAGGATTCATCATAAGTGATCCAGTGCATCAAACCTGAGTTTTTTTTCCACACTGTGGTTTTAAGCAAAGAACTTGGTTCCCTTTTTTTGGAGGCAAATTTTGTTTTATACCATTTGCTTCAGTAGATTAAAGTTAGGAGCCAAAATGTGTTGTATGCTTAGATACTTCTAAAGGTAGGAATTTCTCTCAAGGCATCTAAATTGCCTCAAGCAGACCTTCTTTTATGGTCACTAGTGTGTGGAATTAGCATCTCCTTTACCTTGCAACTTTATAAACTTTTAAGTCAAAGTAAAGTAGCAGTCAGGCACCACCAAGACAGAAGTGTGCATCATTGCACTTTGGTAACTTTCCAAGGTGCAGAAGAAAACATGGTTTGCTACAGTATTTGAATTATTTTTCTTTGGCCATTAAATGCTGGTATGAAACATCATCATTATTCTCATTGTGAATAAAATTAGAATTTAAGCTTGTAAAATATATGGCAGTGGCTGATGATATAATAAAATGAAGTTTTGGAGCTGATGAATAGTTTATAGTCTGGATGCTCAAAGAAGATAAAGAATGGAGTTAATGCTGAAAAAAATGAGCTGGATACATCTCATTAAGGGCTTACTGCTGTATTTGCATTTTTGTTTAATACTTACATTCTGAAGCACTGCAAATGAGCTGTAACTTTGCAGTCTTTAAAAAATAAATAAAGATTAGATAAATGCAGGTGCTATGCAAATAGTCGATCAGCAGCAGACTACTGAGCAGCCATTAACAAGTGCTGGGAAGTTACACAGGTGATCATGAAAAACCTTTCCAGTAAGACTAAATGCCACAGAGATGTGTAAGTTCCTTCCGATTCTTCCCTTGAATTTGTCATACAGGCTATGGGAGGTAATCTGAAGTTATGCCTTGTTAGCTGGGAAAAGATGATATATCTGTAGGTGGGGAAAAACACATAGAATTGCAATCATGTAAAGAGGAGACAAATAGTATAATTGCACAATGCCTGCATTATTGCAAGGGAAAAGAAATAACCTTTTCTATTATTTCTAGTTCTTCTTCATTATCAAATAACATATGAATATCTCCCGCATTCAGGATCATACTCAGATCTTCTAAAAATGACTCATCCTAGATCAGATGAGACAGTTGCTCATTTATACCCCAGATTACAAAAGCATTTTAAAAATCATTCTTTCACTATCCATTTATTTGTCTTCCCCATGCTTTCTTATTGGTTTTTTGTTATGAAAGAGATTTATAGTTTTAAACTCCATCTTATATATTCCCTTCCTTTTAATGAGTAACTATAAAATAAGCATCATTTTCCTAATGTACATTTTGAGTGTCAGAAATAGGCAATTTAAATGTGAAGCTCCAAAACACTATTAATGCTGCAATTTAGTGACAAAATATCTCTCAGTTTTCAGAGCCTCTTGCCACATCTCTTCATTTCAGTGATTTATTGTATTATTTCTCTGCCTGTAATAGTTAGTGCCCTAAGTAGCTGGTTTATTTTTGTATTTCTTCACACATTAATTCATTTCGGTAATGGCCGGATCTACCTTTGTTTGACAATCAGCCGAGAGGAACATGATGTAAGTCCCCCATAGTGTCAGGCCCTTCTCAGCACCTTTTTGAGATCATCTCTCCATTCACCAACTGCGTATGACTCCTGAATACTAACTTCAAAAAGCTCAGCCTGCCATAAATGGCTCCAGTCTCGCCAGAGAGCACCAACCACTGCTTTCTCCTCCTGATGACAAGGGGGGAAAGCTGTCACAATTTCTAACATGAAAACCTAAGTAATGATAGAGATTAGAGGGTTTCTTGATGATTAGCTCAGCTTCATCTGCTCCAAAGCCTTTAGAGAGGATGAACTCTGTCTCAAGAAAAGCACTGTTGTTCAGAGTTTACCAGACTCTCCTCTTCTCTCAAATGTGCTACAAGCGCAAGTGACTTCTTAGTACTCAGTGTGTGGCATGCACAGCTTCAGGGTGCTGGATTATATGCCTGCCTGCATGAGGCACAATGTAAATTATCCAGCATCCTGCTGCTATTTGAAGATATCAAAAGGCTGGTTTTGATTTTAAATATGCATTCAAATCCAGAGACTATACTGTAACCATGCTTGTGTTAGATATACACTTGTGCTGAAAATGTTTTCAGACAGCTTTATACAAACGGGTCATTTGTGAAAATACACTGTGGTGCTCTGAAAGCTGCATTAAGGACAAATTGTGCATGACATAGCCCTCCCATGGTCTTCTCATCCTAAACTTCAAAGCCTGTAAAAACAGTATAGGTAGGGTCATCACACACATAATGTATATGACACAGGGTGGCTTAGAGTCAGTATTGCCATTTAGGGATGAAGAAATAAACCCCAGAGATGTGAGCTACCTAGTCTTGTACAGCAGATCTATGAAACATTTCCTTGCTGTGTGCCCTAATCAGACATTGCTATGCATTCCAGTGATGATGTCTTCACAGTCAGCTAAATCAAGTAAACAGCAACATTTGCCACTGGAAAAATACCTGTTACCATGAGTTTGGTCCCAAACACAGGACTCCTGTGCCCCTTCAGATCGCAAGCCCCTTTTTGTTGAGATTTTATGCTGTAGTTAAAATGCTTGCAGAAATGCAGAACTGCAGTTCAGGGGGATAAGCACAGGGAAAGAATAGCCTCCTCTTCTGCCTCAGCATTCAAAAAGCCTGGAAGGTTATTTCTAGAGCAGGACAAAGCCAGACAGAGCTGGCTACTTCTAATTAAAAAAAAAAAAAATTAAAAAAAGATGACCTGATTGGGACTCTGTGTGATTTATTGTTATTCAACAGCTCATTTTGATGCCACAGGAGCAAAGCACTTGAAATATCCTTACAGCTTAGTGTTGCTCTTCCTTTGTAGAAGCAAAATGTCCCACTGACCTAGCACATGTTTTTATCTTTGTTTCTATTTAGATGTTTGTTTTTACAGTATTTAGCTTTGGAACACACCTTTTTTTTTTTACCCCAAATCATAATTCTCCATGGAGAAGGAAGTCCATAATTTTAGCAGAAGCATCCACCAAGACAAACCATTCTGAGGTTCAGTGAAGACTGGTGGGACAGGAAGATCATTAGCATAACTTCCAGACTATGGACTGGATAACCCCCTGGAGTAGGCCTTGTATGAATCTCCCAAAACTTCAACATCCTGCACAAAACTTGGCTCACCCAGCAGCTGGCACACCCTTGCCTTCTCGTTACATTACGCATGACCAGTAAGACTGCATGTGCCTGAAGTTCTCCCATCCAGTCTCACCCTCGCAGTTTTACTGTAAGAGTTTGCATAGAGCCTGAAACAATAGCTTGAAAGACATATATGCTCCACCTGCAATAAAATAAAAAATACTGAAATTTTCTAAGAGAAGTATGAAATGTCATTTTACTGAATGAGTTCACCTGAAAGAACATATCAACCAGAAAATTGTTCTCTACATGCACCTGAATGCTCTTTGATTGCTGCAGTCAGTCATAGACCATCACATTAGTCTTTGAAAGACTAAACTGCAGACTAACTGCAGAGACTTGAGGACATTAGGCCAGCAGAGCTTGGAGACACTCTGAAAGTTTCTCTCCCCACTCATACGGTGCAGCACTGCTGAGCATTTTGCAGTTTAGCTTACCACAGATGAGACTGTCAACTATTTTTCTGAGTGCTAATCATGACACTTTTGTAGGAAATAAGAGGGACATAATAGGAACAAGCAGTGCCCTAGAACAAGAAGATGAAGCTGGCCCATCTGAAAGCACCATTTCAGGCACACATGCAAGTTCTGTGAGCACAGGCTGCCCAGTCTTTCAGGCTAGTCCTTCGGCACGGCAGCCCTATCTCTTTTTGCATTTAATCTGAAACAGTCATTTATCTTTTACTCATTTTAATTATTGGGTAAATTGGCAATTTTCTTATTCTGGCGTTTTGATTTTCTTTGAAGAGACAGATTTATTAAAGAAAAAGCTACTCAAATCATCATCTTGTATCAGTGCCCCTCAAGATGGGAGCAGTCTTTTTGCCTTGGAGCAAAGTTTGCACATGTTCTGAAAAGAGAAAGGTCTGAATAACTCAATCTATTGTATCTAAAAAGCACATGGGCTCTACAAAAACATTTCACATTTTTACCACATTTTCCAGTAGAAAAAGAAAATCTGGAAATAAATGTGGAACGATGTGGTTCAGGTTTATTAAGTCTACTTGACCCTTATGTCACATACTGACATTTTAATTTTTCTGCCTGACATTTAGCAAATCCTTAGTAATCCTGAAAAAGTTAATGATTAAAAAAAAAAAATCTCTGCATAGTTAACTTAAATATATGCAAATACAATAAAATAATTAGCAGCACTTTTTGTTTCATCATACAAAACTGTTCACTATGGTGATTTTTAATTGCATATTCAGCATGTATTTATCCGCAGCCTTTTGACTCAGAGCTTGCCCGATTTATTTAAGTAATGGTTGTTTCTTTAAATAGCAATATTTATAAAAGTGTTAGGCAACAAGAAGGAGAGATTGTTATAATAATTTATAATATTCCTAACATTTGTCAGGCTTCTTCCTCCTTCACACAACTGACCTGGGGAGCCACCGTTACGGGAATGAAAGTACTACGATGCCTTTGCATATTTCCTACAATAGGATCATGTCCCTCCCAGCTATTTGCAAGAAGTCCTACAGGAACAATTATGAAATACTCTCATTCATTTGGCACAATGGCATATGGAAATTTACTGCAACACTAATTACTATGGTTGCAATTTTTAGCCAAAAATGTCAGTGTCTAGGATTTAATTAGTCTGCAGCAGAATTTTAGAAATGACCTTCTAGTTTAGTTAATTAATTTGCCAGTTCTCTTCTTTTATTATTATTTTTTCCAGAGAACCCTGTCACATCAGGTTTTAGGAGATTTTAATTAAAAAGAAGTCACTACTTCCAATGCAAGAAGAATATCTAAAAGAAGTTGTCAAATGTTTTAGCAAATAAAGGCCGTGAGGTCAAGTTCCTATTGTCTCAGAGTGCCCTCCTAGCCATTGCCTGAGTGCTCTGATTGCTGCCCAGGTATTTGTGAAAGGCAGTTTGCAAAACGTAAAAGTGCAATTAAGTTTTTCCCCAATTAACTGCTCTTCCCTATGCTTGCATCAGCATTCTCTGCTGATAGTGGTTTCTTTACAGGAATTTAATACAGTTTTAATTAGAGGTCTGTTTGAATCAAAATACTAGAAACCAACACACTGAAGGTCTCGGAAAGTTTCTATTGTCTCAATGTCTGCAATGAGTGTCTGAGGCCGACTTCTCATTCAAACCAAAAATCTTTGTATAATTCAGCTTCAGAGCTATAAAGACAGAACTGTGAAAAAGACTTTTTTTTTGTTCAGTTTTATCTTGACATGAGCCAAAATATGCCTTTTATTCTATCCTCTTTCTTTGTGACAGTTACTCTGCTGAGAAGTTACACATTATTCTTTCCTGTGGAGAAAATTAAAAACAAGCTATCTAGCAGTCCCAGCTCTGTGGCACATTCCAGCTACCGAACTGTGTCATACTGTTTTAAAAGAAGAACTATAGTACATCTTCTGAAATGGAAGCAGCTGTGACTTTTTAGGTGCAAAGGAATCAATAAAAAGATGAAAAATACATGGACATGCCTGAGACTGCTCATGGCACACGCATTTGGGCACAATTACGAGCTATAGTATACTATAATGGTAGGGGTTTTGCAGCTAAGATTTAATCATAAGCATGAGCATTGCCAGCTAACCTGTGCAAGTGAACTTGTGAATGCCAGTGCACTTACATGTGCAAAGCAGAAAACTTTGGCCAGAGCTAGTCATTTGCTTCTAGAAACCAAATTGTATTAAGCTGGGTGAAATATCTTAATAAAACGTGACTCCCCGTGACTGGTTTTGTATTCAGCTTCATCTTTGGTGTGTTCTTATTTCTTTTTCCATACTTCCATACTGTCTTTTAGAGACATTTAATTTGGGTTTTTCATAATACCTTTACTTACTGTTTTATTTTGTTTTATGTTTTTGCCAGAAAGGAGAAGAGAAGCAGGTGAATTCATCTGAGTCACTGAATCTGAGATACTGCCTTTGAGATAGTCACCACATCCTGGGCACTTTTCAAAGACCATTTCTAAGGCCTATCTAGTATACTCCAAAGAAAAGGATAAGAAGCTCCATGTGTGACAAGGCATATCTACCTCTGGACAGATAAGATTGACTTGGCTTTTCAGAAGCACTTCAAAAGCTGAAGGGTCCCTGCTGGGCCCTACTGCATGCCATGTTATATTCACTCTTTACGACTTTGCTAGATGAGCTGAGTTGTCCTAGTTCAAAGGTTGCATGGATGACTGAGCATTTTCCAGTAAGTCTCAAGAATTCAGCGATGGACTTCCAGGTAATTTCACTGCCAGTATTACCAAGCCATCAAGTCCCAAACACAGCTAAAACTACAGTTAACATCAAGGGACTGCTGGTTTGCAGAAAGGTGTTAACCTTTAATCTCCATGGCAATACTTGTGGTGGATCTCTAGCCTTAGGTTAACCATGTTTCCCCCATATCCTGAATGAGAAAAAGGACAAGTAGAAGAACGGCACCATTGTGATAAAGTCATCGTCATGACAATGAACCCCAGTGATACATAACCCCAAGGCTATCACCTGGGATAGCTCATCAAGTCATTAGAATGAGCAACAGCTTTATCTGTGGATGTCTGCAGCTCTGTCTGCCAGTATGTGTCACCTTTCTGTTGCAGGGAAATGTTTTCTTTGCAACCACAAAATCCTGCTTAGAAACAGAAGACATGAGATTCCATTTTTTAAAGACAACCAAGTTGTTGGAGATGAAATGAGTGGAGAAGAAAAAAGAAAAGGAAAAAAGAAGCAAGATTAGAAGGAGAGAACAAAATAAAATATCAGAGAAAATAATTTCAGGGAATGTGCCCATTTGAAGCTCAGAAAAAAAGAATCACAGCTTCACAACACCTCCTCCATTACTAATGCTGTAGGTATGAGCCAGCAATGTGTTCTTGCAGCCTGGAAATCTAACTGTACCCTGTACTGCATCAAAAGAAGCATGGCCAGAAGGTAAAAGGAAGTGATTCTTCCCTACTACTCTGCTCTTATGAGACCCTACCTGGCATACTGCATTCTGCTCTGTGGTCCCTAACACAAGACACACATAAATTTGTTAGAATGAGTCCAGAGCAGGAGCATGAAAATAGTCAGAGGGCTGGAACATGTCCCTTACGAAGACAGGTTGAGAGACTTGGGGCTGTTCAGCCTGGAGAAAAGTCTCTGGGAGACCTTATAGCAGTTTTTCAATATATACAGGGGCTTATAGAAAACATGGAGAAAAATTTTGGCCAGGACTTGTAGCAACAGCACAGAGGGCAACAGTTTTAAACTGAAAGAGGGTAGATGTAGATTAGATATAGGGAAGAAATGTTTTTATGATGTGGACTGTGAGACATTGGAACTGGTTGTCCAGAGAGGTTGTGGATGCCCCATCCCTGGAAATGTTCAAATCCAGGCTTTGAGCAGCCTGACCTGGTGAAAGATGTCCTTGCCTATGGCAGGGGGTTGAACTAGATGATCTTTGAACATTCCTTCCAGCACAAAAGTACAAACCATTCTGTAATTCTGATCTGCCAGTGAGGAAGTTTGATAACAAGCTGAGGACCCACTAGCTTCAGTGTGTTTGCTCAGAACATTGCTCATTGCTGGTGAGTTATGAATGTGATGTCAACTCACTTCTTGTACAAAATCTCTCATGAATATCATGAAGTCTCTAAAATGGAGAAACCTGCATCGAGTGTTCCATAATTTCCAGGAATCTGCTTTTGATGTTGCCCCATTATTTATTCATCAAAAGGGGCTCTCTGGACCATTACAAACGGTACATGCCTGCTTTCATTTCTTGGCAAGGAGCTTGCCTGAAGACACAAATCTTCTTCAGACACAATTTTTCTTGTGTTGCTGGTCTCTTCTTGCATTGTTGCATGATGCCAAGCTCCACTGCAAGGGCTACCACAAATGAGATGAATTATCTCTCTTATTTCAACTGATTTTAATCACTGAGCACATCCTCTTGACAGCTGGAGAGGCTTTGTTTCACACATGACTGAAAAAGGCTGTGTGGTTGCAGTGTTTGTTGACTCTTTGTCCTCAGCAGGCGAGGGAATTTCACAGCTCACACCTTTAGCTGAATGTTTCACAAGCAACATCACTGAGGTAAAACCAAAGGATTTCTTTCCCTTTAAAAAGAGAATCACAGGGAAGTTATCACCTTTCAATTACATGGTTACTGTTGACCATTTAGCAGTTCAAAGCAAGTACTGAATAACAACAAATATAGACTTTGCATATTATTATACGCTAAATGAATGGGTGACTATTTCTGTCTCAGGAAGCAGAGAGCAGAGTAGCAGTAATCACTTGTGAAATGAAATTAAGCTTACAGGCAGCTAGACTGAGTACCTCATTTCTACAGTACCATTAGGAATTTTGACTTTCATTGTACAAAATGTATGTTCCAAGGGCAGAATTTCATTAACCTGACCATATTTTGGGCTCATCAAGTTAAAAATCAAGCAAGCAAAAGAAAGAAGAATCAGTGCACCTTTCATAATATTTCCTACTCCAATATTTCTACTTGAAGCTTCAAAGCTTTCAATAATTGCCTGAAATCATTAGCTGATTTACTCGTTACCTTCACAGTCTGGAAGGAAAGTTCCCTCTCTATGAGTTTTGACTGTCTACAACTTTATCACAAAGGACCCAGTAGACTTCCTGTACCCATAGAGACATTAATTTTCACATTTCTTCAACATCTTGAGATACTTGTTCTGCCTTCAATAAAATCACCCCTTACCAATCAATAAAAAAACCAGAGAATATGAATCTTTCAAAATCAATACAATGTACAATAATTACACAAGTATGTTAGTGACAGCCAGAGTGCCAAAGCAAATCCCAAGACCCATGATCTCAAAACCTCCAGAAACTAGCAGAAAATGATGCAGTTTTATTCAATTGTACTTTTGTATGAGCTGGTGTCAAGATTAGATGGAGTGGGTGTATTATCTTCTCAGCTTATTCCCTCAGCTTTCACAAAACAGGTTCCACTCAAATGCAAGGATTTTCAGTTTGATCAAAAAATTTCTTCTGCTATCTGCCCATTGAAATGGCAGAGTTCAATGAGGTGTCAAAGAACAAAATAGTGTATGTGACGCTAACCCCACACCCCATTTATGTCATACAAAGAGATTTCACAAGGCAGCCTTACAGAAGGAAAAATCACAAGGCCTGTTAGATGTGATGGCAACAATGCAAGCTGAAAGCAGCTTGGAAAGTCCACGTTCAGAAAGGAGCTAGTCCCTTGAGTGAAGGGCTGGGGTACTTCTTTACATTTTCCATCACATGAAGAAGTTAGCTGGTGGGTGCTCTAGGGAATGCACTGCTTCCTACATAACACATTGATGTCATGTATTTATAAGAAGCCTGTGTCCTTCAAATTTGAAGATATCAAATGATTTCCATGTAAGAGTACAAGCTTTTCAAATACAGAGGCTTTTCTGGATCCGAACTGCTTGCAGGGTATGAAGGGATTTCTTGATGACTTCCTTAGCACTCCTGAGCTTCACGCTTCCATTCATTTTCTTTCCTACAAAGAAAGTATCAAGAGTTTGGCAGAAGGAAATGAGAGATAAAGGTGGCTTTTCACATTTGCCCACACTGTAGCAGCAGTGCTTATTCGAGTCTAGCCTCAGCTGCTGGTGGTTTTACTTTCTGTGTGGTTGGTGAAAAAAACTGAAAACCCAAGCACACAACCTTGACATTCCTTGCTTTTGACCATTTCCTAAGTACAGCACAATGGAGTAGACACCCTCAGCAACCAGTCCTCCATGTGTTGATGAAGCATAACCTAAAACAGACCTCTAAACTGTTCTGCAATTTTATCCCTCCAAGTATGCTCAGATCCAGGAATATAAAAAGCACCTTACAAACAACCTTTTCCACCCACCAATCCTCTTCTTTCCCCCATCCCCCCCTTTTTTTTCTTTTTCTTGGGAATACAGATTTCTACTTACATCTTTATAGACTCACAAAAATGCATGGATTACATTCAGCTATTTCAGACTGAACATGCAACCCAGAAAGTATGCTGAAGAATCCCTTCTGGGGAAGGTGGAAGAAGATTTACATAAATGGCAGCCACAGCTTGGTCATTCATATATGTTGTTGCCCAAAGCTGTTATGGAATAGAGGTAAAGTGAGAAATGAAATAAGAAAAGATTTTAAAAATGAAATAAATAAATAAATAAGGTTTTTCAAAGTACACCTGTATTGATGTTTCAAGGCCCTACATTAGAGCTCAGGTTTATCAGCAGGAAACTGGATACACTGATACCAAATCGCAGCTCTAGCCTGTCAGTCAAGAATTGAGCCAATACTTGTTTGTAAGTGTGTGCAGTTCTTAGAAATCCTTTGGTGATAAAGTGAGCTTGAATGTATCCTGCATTTCCTGTGTCCTTGGCCTCCAAGTAGAGAGATAAACTTGTGTGAAAGGAAACATTCCAGAGTTGCAATCATCTGGCCTTTGAGCATATTTCTATACAATCAAGCCAGAGAAGCTATAAGTTGTATCAGAGAACAGGACCAGACATGGGAATTGATTTGAAGATGCAAATAATAAAAGGGAATAAAAAATAAATGTGATGACTACTTTATATTTTTAATTCATCCATGGCTTTCTCTTTAGTTGTTCTTAGGTGTTGCTTCCTACATTACCAAAGCCTCTGTTTGCATCTTCCCAATTTTTCCTTATTATTTTATGTTTTCCAGGTATTTTTAAGGGGTCTACCAAATTTTACAGCCAGGAAAGACTGGAAAAGCTACACTAGAGAAACCAGAGATATAAGCCTTTTATCAGCAAGAGGGAAGGTTTTTCTGAAAGTCTGAAAATCCAAATAAAACCTAACTTTTCCTCAGGGTTGGCCATTTGCAATTGTCTTATTATTTTAGGGCTTTATTCTCCTACTTGGCTGATTTTGTGAAGAGGCTTGCACCACAAAAAAAGCCAGGCAAGCATCAATGAGTGCCCGCAGGGCTTTTTTGACATAAATGCGTTTCTCTCCCTGTCATGTTGGGGGTCCACTGTGAAAAGTTTCCCTATTCATTTCCACAGTAGGATTCAGGACCAGAGAATTCAACTTGTTAAAAGTTCTCAATTTCATGCAACCACAGTTCTTAGGGGATATATATACACATACATGTATGTACATATATTTAAGTACAGATTTGATGTATTTAGTTTCTTCTTCAGAGCTATAGAAAGAATAAATCTGAGTTTAAAGATGCAGACAAATAAGCCCTGAACATGAAAAAAATACTAAGAGAGGTCAAATCTTTGAGTACAGCTCCGTGTCAAAAAGATGCCATAGACGTTTTCAGAAAAAAAAAAAAAAAGAAAACAAATAAGCATGCAAAACTTTATTTGTCTTGGTTTGGTTTGGTTTGTTTTGCCAGCTCACAGCATACTGCCATATCACCATGTAGACAGAGTGGCAGATCTGTAGACCAGATAAGTAAGATTTACAATTAAGTCCTCGTTGAAAAAAAAATGCCAAAATTCACAAACAGGACTCTTTGCAAAGAATTTAATCTTTTTTAACCAGTTCTAATAAATGAGGTGACAGATGGTCCCACATTCAGTACAAGGTAGCACTGGCTCAGGGGGTTCTGTTTTTTCACGGGTAGCAGCTGAACCCCAGGACTGGGCTGCACCCTGGGAGGTGCCTTTTGTTTTAATGGGTAATGCTTCCCATTTTTGTTCCCTCACAGCCTCCCCTCCACACCCTTTTTTTTTGTCAGATCCACACAATGGCTTGAAAATGATTCCTCACTAAGTTTCCTTTTTTGTACCATTGGCAATCGTTTTGTCCTCCTCCAGTTCATGGGGGAAAAGGCTTGCATGGCTTTTCCATAATGACCTCGTTATCTGTGCAGCCAGCAACAACGTTGGCAGTGCTGGAAATTGGGTTTGCTAATTAAACTAGTGCTCCCTCTGTTGGCTGGATGTCAGCGCCCCAAAACAAGGACTCGCACAGCCAGGGACTGCAGTGATTAAAATGAAAAAAAAAACAAAGGAAAAAAAAAAGAGATGCTCTAATAGCGCTAGAGCCCAGATAATATCCCAAAGTAGTGTTAAAGCTTCCTTGAAAATGAAAATTAGGTCCTGAAAAAGCACCTTCACTGAGTGTAGCTTGTTCACATTACAAAAAAATGAGTTCTATAATTCTGAACTCTGCAAAATAAGATTTCTCCTTTTTGAGTGTGCATGCCAAGAGTGCTTCTCCTCCCCTTACATTTGCGTCAGTCAGAAATAATTTAGAGTGTTTGAAGTTTACCAGGCAAAGAGGAGAAATAATTCACACCTAATATGTCCTAATGCTGCTGAATACTGAATGAAGGCTGAGAACTGAATTTACCCTGTATCACTTTGGGCTCTGCCCAAATTCAATTCAGGAACGTTTCAGACACAAAACTCAGCAATTATATTTTAGCTGGAGTACTGTCTTCCTTCCAAGTAGGTCCACAATTGCAAAAGTATGTGGATGAATGCATGCAAAAAAGCTTAAACAAGAATAAAATAATTTCCTTCAAGTTGTTCAAGACATGCATTTTAAGGCTGCATAGCACTTGCTGAAAAAATATTCACAGCCCTATTTGCTCAGGTTTGAGGGTTATACTGTCTCAGTGGTTTCTCTCTCACTTGCTGAAGAAGAATGAAGCACTTTCCACCAAAGAACTAAATTACACATCTGGAAAGTGATGGAATATTTTAGGTCCCTATGTTTATCTCACTCACATTGATGGAAGGTGAGTCAAAAGAGTGTAATGAAGTTTTGCCCTTCTTGCTGTATTATGACACAGTGACAGAGAGCCTCATTATTACTCTGTTCTGTTTATGAAGATGGGACTAGACTTTTGAAAAACTGTGATTAACCAGGCTTTCCACAGAATGCTGAATATCTTCACTAAATTACAAATCTTATGTTTCAGAACTAATGCTGTTCTCCATTTCAAGGAAGCTGTATGTATCAACTTTTTAATTAATTACTTACCTGGTGCTCTGTTGCAAGATAAATACACTTTGGGTTGTATTATTAGCAAACAACATTGTCTTGCATGCAGCCCCTTGGGTTGTCAAGAACCATTTGCGTTAGAGGAGAGTGTCTCTGCTTGTTTGGCACAATGGAATTTAGGATAATTTGAACTTCATAAACTGAAGGGGATTGAAGACTAAACAAAATCCCAAAATGTATGTGCTTCAGCTAAGCTCAGGAATTCCTTTCATCCTACCTCTTTGCAGGACACTGTCACCTGCAGAGGCATTTCTTGGCAGTGTTTTGGCACTGGTGACTTTCCTGAGCCTCTGACCTGTCAAAAGGGAGTTGTTGCACCTCATCTGATCTTGCTGGACATGAGCTACATTCCCAACTAAAACAGTTCCTGAAGCTTGTTCACCTAGCTAGCTGACTGAAAAGCTGTCCTTCCTCTTTAGAGATTCTTAAATTTTTTCCTTACTCCATATTTTATTCTATATTTCCTCTATTAAAGCTATTTACCATCAAATAGTCTCAATCTCAGATTGCTTTATATTTGCTTGCTTTGTACAAGCATTTTGTTTATTTGCTGCTGAAGACATATGTTCTGCCAGTCCCTACCCCTCCGCGCCACCTTCTTCGGTGTCAATCTATCTCTCATTTCCCATTTCTGTTAGCTCAAATCTCACTGAAATAATTTCTTGCATTTCAGGTACCACAGGGAAGATCAATACCAATTAGGAGTGTGTATTGTAATAGAGATGTATTAAAATTGTTCGTTCTTATAGGCCAATTTTATTCCCACCGAAGGGTAAAATAAGGCAACAATTTAGTGACAATTCCCTTTTCCTGAACAGGGCTATATATCAAGTTAGCTAAGAGCTTAGCAGGGCATGCTGCATTTGCCTACAGCAAAAGTCTGATCCCTTCCTATCGAAACAGGTGCTCTTAGTTACTTTTGGATATAGAATAATGCATGAAACAGAGCTTGGTTCTGACCTAAATGCAGGAAAGAGATAATACATGACTTACAGCCCTGAAAATCATTGAGAAATTATTTTAATGAACGTTCCTAGGCGCTTTTTGTGATCTTTATTGGGAAAATGGTACTGTTTTCTTCCTTCTAGGCAATGCAGAAGCCCCATTCAATTCTTTGGGGGTGCAAATCCTTGGCACAGGATTTGGCTCATATTGCTGTCAATATGGCCAGGGAAGGCAAGATACATAGTTACTAAGCTTTTAAGCTTGGATATGATTTCAGAAAAGCATCAAACTCCGTATCAAAATGCTCAGTCAACTCCTCATGGAAAGATATTTGTCCTGTTTCTGTTAGGGAAAGCATCTGTGGCGATTGCATCAAAAACCGACAGGGAGATCGAGGAGTCTCTGTATGCCTTCCACCACCAGGAGGGGCCATAGCTGCAACCAAGAGCATGTCCTTGGCTGTACCACACCCCTGCTTTCCTACATCAGACCCCAAAATGTCTTAATTTCTTTGTCATGCCGTTGCCAAACCCCCCAACCCAATGAATTTGCCTGATCTCCCTCCACAAACTCTCTTTAACGGATAGTGTAAAGCACCCCACGCTATCCCTCTCCTACTGAGAGCAGCTCAGAAAGGAGAATAGTTATAGCACAAAGCAAGGAGAGGCTATGCTGTTTACTGCAAATGAAAGGGGAGAGGGAGGTTGCTGGGCTGGGGGGGGTGAGCTTTTCACAGTCGTATATTAAAAAGGTAACTGTCTGCATCTCTGTTGGTCTCAGGAAGAGCTATTCTCTAAAGAAAATGGATGCCTGACAGTGTTTTTTCTAATAGTTTGAGTTTAAAGGAATGACCTCAGACTTCAGCCAAGCATTTAACAAACAGCAAATTAAGATTTGCATTCTTGGAGAAATTACTGAACAAGCCTAATCTCTGGTCTGCCAGTCAGGCAGAGGAAAAACATTAAAGGAATAATTTGTTGTCTCCAGTCCTCCTGCCTGCCTCCTGACAGGCAGACCCACCACGCCCAGGAGAACGTGCTTTACCCAGGTTTGTCCTCCAAGATGGGCACTATTCCCTCAAAAAAGGCCATTCTTTTGCCACATGCAATAACAGTTGCAGGGGACAGTCTGGACATGAAAAGTTTCCCCTGTGTTTACACTAGCCCAGCAGGCCCCTTTCCCTCTGCTCACACGTCGGAGCTGCCTCCTTCCTCTGGAACATTGCTTAGATGCCTTTGCCATCACTACTGCCTGCAACAACATCAGGCTAACAGAACAGAGACTTGGTTTGCTAAAATTTTCCAGGCTCCCTCTTGAAAATCAGTACTTCTCCCTTGCTTTTCTTTTTTGCTTGCTTCTTTTATTTTGTTTAAACAGCCTTGGCAGTAATTCTTGTCAAGTCTTTTCACTCAGTGCAACTTTTTTTATTGCACCTTCTCCCTGTTGCCACAGTAGCAATGTGTTGCCCATCTCAAACTATTGAAATGTGTCCATGTCACAGATCTCAAGCCCTGTTTTCAAAAAAACTGCTGCTAAATTTCAACTGAAAATGTGCAGTAGGCAAGAAAAAAGCCCGGACTGCAGTGTCAGAAGGCTTGACTGCCTCATCACATTTTTGTTCCAGTTCATAAAGCTACTACTTTAGGGGGGGTAGGACTGGATGAAGTCTGAGCCTTAGAAAAGTGCAATGTGACTGGTGCTAGACCAGTCCATCTGGTGGTTCAGCTTCTTTATGGCTTGCTGTGAGAGAATCGCACGGCTCCATTCACACATGAAAAAAAGCGGAAGACAGAGGGCTGCTGCTGTCATCTGAAACACGGTGCTGTCCGATGTCACTGACAATCTAAGTGTCACCCCAACCAACCAGGGCAAGGGGCAGAGAGCAGCGAAAGAGGAGCAGCAAAACCTGGATGTGGGACACACAAGATTCCCAATTGTCAGTGTCTGACACACAGCTGTTCTTCCCTGAGAAGACTACTAACAGTTGGGGTGAATTTACAAATAAAATAAATGTAAATGCTGATTCCTGTTTGACTGCACTTGGCAGCTCCCTATCTTCTGATTCCTTGCCGGCCTCCCTCTGCACAGTCTCCCTTTGAGCCTTATAGAGGCAGGGACCCAGGGTGTGACTGCCATACTCCCAGGGGCCACTGACAGCCTCTTCACTGCTTAACCTAAGATTTTATCAATGTTCCAGCCTTGCAGGCTCTTTGATTTGCCATTTAATTCTCCACAAATATGCAAACATCAAGAAGTCCATCAGGCTTTGCAGAGGCTTCTAACCCCACTGCTCTTAGACATCAAGACCACACAAGAAATAAACAACATGCAAACAGTCAAACACCTACCTGCTTTTCCCTATCCAGTCTCCTTATCAATCTAAAGTGTCAGACTCTTTTGAAGCATTCAAGAGGCATCTTCTCCTCCATCTTTGTGGCTCCTCCTGTCGCCTTCTTTTCTTGGGCTATGAAATAAACCTGTCCTTAATGGCTTCCTATTGGGATCTTCATCCCTAGGAAGGTTCATTCAAATTCCCTATGATGTTATGAGGCTATAAGTAGACTGGCTTTTTTAAGCTGGCTACCTTCTGACCAAGAATGCTTTGATTTCAATAGAAAATTACCAAAGTGTAACCTTTCTCCATAGTCAGACCCTTTGTCTCTGAAATGTTCCAAAGCTGAAGATGAAAACACACAGGAGAAGGTGAGCAAGGTCCTGACTCAAAATGTGAGTTGCATGATGGGTATAGACTATATATAGAACTATATTACTGAGTTTGGGAGCACTTCTCACTCAGAAATATAGCAGCAGGTATTACTAGAACAAACAGAGTAAGTGAATATGGAACATTTTTTAAAAAAAAAGATAGAACAAAAACATAATATAAACTAAACCCAAATAATAACAGTTATGCTTCAGAATTTTCAATAGAAAAGGTTTATTAAAAATAACACAGCCATTCATTTTAGTGAATTCTATTGCTTATCAGGAATGTGTTTAATTTCTATTTAAAAGTCCTTATTTCTTAAAAAAGAAAGCCACCTTTATTTCTTGGCAAAACCATATTTTTTTTTATTAGAAGTGTCTGACACTGATGGTCTTACTCAGTTAGAAACAGAACTAAAATAATTGTGGTAGGGCCAAAGATACGGTCTTGTTTGTGTATCTCAGTTTTCTGTTAAGTGCACATGCTGTTTTCCAAGAGCACTGATGTAAGGAGTAGAAATAGAGGCACCCCCAAAATATTAGACTAACATTTCTTAATTAATCACTTCAGAAACAACAATTCTGGATTTTACACAGAACTTTTAAACTCTATTCATTCACTGATGTCTTCCAGGAGTCTGTGTTTTCAAACTGTGCAGTGACAGCAAGATATAGTAGGAAGTAACTGTCATTCAAGGCGTGGTGGGTATAACCTGTTATGGAAACTGAAAGAATTTGAGAGCAAGAGGAGAGATACAGCTGGGATCCCTGCCAGGGCTCCATGGAAAGTTTTGCACTGAGAGTGCGAAGGACCAAGGGGCCCTTTGGGGAGTGCATTTGAAGGGAAGAAACAGTCATTAACTGCCTGGTTACTGAAGAATCAACCAAGAAAGCACAGAAAGACTGTAATTTTGCATCATGTAAGGAAGGATTTGTGTGGGAAAAGGCCTCTGAGAAGAGGGGCAGAAGGAAAATAAGCAGCTACATCTCCTTTAGTCTATATAAGCTCTGTCATGATAGGCGGGGATGGACAAACACATTCAAACCTCCTGTAAATCACCAGTTATGGAATCCACAGAGATGCATCTCTTTCCATTATACAGTTCCCTCTTGGAGGTGTTCTGTGTGATGTACATGAAGACTTCACAAATGCAGGGGCGAAAGAAAGGGTTTTCTGAACCAAATCTTGCCTCCGCATTCTTGTCCTTTACACAGTTTGAACCAGCTTTCTAAGCAGGATATTGCAATCAGCAGAAGAACAGTGCACTTTCTTCCCTCCTGCCCTTCTAAAATGACATGTTAGATAATGGGGGAATTAAAAAGATTAAAGCTCTGAAACTTTTCTACATGTAAATACTCTCCAAAATCTAGAATCCAAGAAAGGATTGAGGCATATTTTTCTTTTCTTATTTTGTGCCTGCCAAGTGATGTCTCTCATTAATAGATCAAGTATAAATAGCCTGCACAGTTGGCTCTGGTAATTTTGAAAATATGATATACATAAATTTAACTTTATAATCTCATGATAAGTATGACTGCATGAAGAAATAATAAATGATACACTCTCTAAGGCATCTTCAGATGCTGCTGAAATATTTTATTGCTGTAGCAAGATTTGTGCTATCTATCACATGAAGAGTAAGGGGAATATGTTTTCTCTTCTCCTTCTGTGCCCTACAGAGAAACCAAACCACTTTCAACAGCCGTTTGGAAGGTAGCTCAACTAATTTTTTTTCTCCACATTGGGGATTTAATACTTTCAGCTGAGTTCAGCCTGAAGAAGGTAGGGACAATTGCCAGGGACCAAATTTGGTTTCACATGCCTACAACTTCTCAGAACCACCTGAGATAGAAGAGTATGAAATGTTATACCTAAAATTGAAAAAGTGTAACTCAGGGGGCTCAGTTTTTAAAAATAGAAGTTGGAAAGGAAGTGAAGGGGAAAACTGGCAGGATAGGAACAGAGGAGCAATGGGTATAGAGAAAGGATGTAGAAGATGAAAAGTTGCAGAGAAGTAAGCTAATCTTCACCCAAGTTTTCCACATTTCATGACCTTTTTTATTCATCAGCAGAACTGAAACCCCAAACCCCATATGTGTACATTCTTAGGATTGTTCTGCTCCACAGACACTGCTGTGACTACTATCTCCAGAGACATGCTTGAACCCGTATTAAATGAGTTAGCTTGGGTAATACTGTTTAACTGGGACAGCACAAGCAGCACAGGCAACAAAACAGCACAGATAATTAAACATTTGCAGAGACTTTCAGGCAGAATCTGCATCTTATGCAAAGCCCAGGCAAAGATCTATCTTGCCATGAATGCCCTTCCAGTAGTTTCAAGCTACTTCTAGTGAGCATCAGTGGGGCTAGCCCAGGCAGTCAGTCCTTAGGTTCAGCCCTGATAGCTGTGTGGAGTGGTACTTGTCCGGTGCTTCAAAGTAAAGTCACACAGGTCTGTAATGGAAACCGTAATGCTCTAGACCTCTTGTCCTCATCCAGCATGGCTATTGAGTTAGGATTTTTTCATCCCTTCATATTATCAACAGTATGGAGTGGTATCTAGGTTAGATTCTGCTGCCGTCTTCAGAGTTCAAACAGCCAAAGTCACAGGATTCTTGAGCAGCGGGCATGAAGGAGACAGAGATTTCCTAATGGGATAAATGAAAGAAAAATGCTGATTTGATGAACAGCTTTTGTGATGGAAAGACACACATTATGGACTGCTTCCCTACTGTGTTCATATCCACATAAAATCGCATAAACAGCACAGATCCACTTGCTGTCTGTATGATATTTTATTAACTATGTTTATATATATTCATAAAGTTGGGGCTGTTCAGCCTGGAGAAGAGAAGGCTGCGTGGAGACCTCATAGCAGCTTTTCAATATCTGAAGAGGGGGCCAACAAGGATGCTGGAGAGGGACTCTTCATCAGGGACTGTAGCGATAGGACAATGGGTAATGGGTTTAAACTTAAACAAAGGAAGTTTAGGTTAGACGTAAGGAAGAAGCTCTTCACTGTGAGGGTGGTGAGGCACTGGCACAGGCTGCCCAAAGAAGTAGTAAATGCTCCATCCCCGTCAGTATTCAAGGCCAGGTTGGACAGAACATTGGGCAACATGGTCTAGTTGGAGGTGTCTCACAGCAGGGGAGTTTGGAACTAGATGATCTTAAGGTCCTTTCCAACCCTAACCTTTCTATGATTCTATGATTCTATACACACTTACTCATAAGTATGCATACACAGAGATAGATAGATAGATAGATAGATAAGAAAATATATAAGTGCATATGTCTTCCTCATCAAAGTGGTTAGAAGCAAGTAGTGGACAGATGAAGCAGCTGGCTCTTGATTTATCCAGGAAATGCACAATATTTACAGGAATAAAAAGTGCTACACAAAACGTGCCAGAATCCTGACCTTTGTCAAATGTGTAATATATATAAGGTCTTATGGGATACCTGGATGTAAGAAGAATGATGAGGAAAGCCTTCTGTCATCATTGTCTGACTGACATACTTTCGTTTGCTTGTCCCCAGCAAGATCTACTCTCTATCTATTTGTCTGTCCTGGGAGGGAGCACAGATTCTTACTCTACCTGGATCTGAGCATGACTATCTCAGACGGGTTGAGCCAAATGGTCCAGAAATTCAACCACCCATATGATCTACAAAGGGCCCAGTGAACACATCTCATCTATCTTTATGAATTTATTTGATTACACATTCCTTCACACCAAGTTCAAAGGTCAAGTTCTGCTTAATGAAAAACCTTCCAAAATCAGGACAGATACATCTAAGGAACATATCCACCAAGTTTCTCATCTATCACTAAAATTGTACCACTGAAAAGCCACAAAGCAATGCGTATTGAGGACACAGGACTATCTGGTCAAGCACTAGCTGTAGGACCTGCTTCTGAAACAAATCCGACTGAGCTGTACTGCATTTAAAGTTAACCTTTTTAATATAGTCTTTTGTCAGGGACAGTATTGCTAAATAAAGCAATCAATGCCCATGTAGGGGAAAGACAAAGGAGAAAGGAAGAGAGAGAGATTCACACAACTGGTAATTCTTTCTTGGGTTTTTTTTTTTATTTCCTAGTATCAGGAAATAGCAGGGTTGTGTCATCATGGGAAAAGCTACCTGCCTCACAATATGTGTCTTAAGGCAGGATTTGTTCCTTTTTATTGCTACACATCCCCTCCATTTCTCCACTTCTAGTAGTTAAGGTTTCTGCTTCATGTTGAGCCCATCCTTATTTTGTCACCTCAGAGCCATTTTGTAACATATGGTGTATTAGGTGTAGATGTGCAGCCGCTTACATAACTTAAGGCTTGCTGGAGTACAAAGACCTAAGTGTATATAACAGATGCACAAACGAACACGCAGACAAACGTGCTGTGGATGCAAAATGATGATGATACTGTTCAGAATCAAATTTATTCTGCTTCTCCTGTGGAGTACACCTGTCTTCTGCTGGCTATACATGCGGCTCCAGCCAGTGAGGCTTCCTCATCCAAAACTAAGCTTAGAGCTTTGTTCCCTCATTAGTGCACTGTGACTCCTGCTCCCACACCTCGTTTGCACAGGGCGTCTATGTGTTTGTCAAAGCATTTCATTAGCGTATTCAATACATACCCCCAGTAGACTTGAATGCGATACACACAGATGCAAACATATAAACCTAGATGAGCAAACACAAGTATACCTTGTGGGTACACAACAGGTTTTAAACAAATTCCCAGAAAGGAGATTAAAAGTCATAACACCTTTAGTTGTAAGAAAGTGAGCCATGTTTGTTACTTCCTTCTGGCAGTTCACCATCCCCTTTAAAGCATGCTGTGTTACTCATGCTATGAAAGGAGGTTCATGGCATGAGTTTTCTGCCAGATGGAGCTATTCCAGAGGTCAGATATTAGCTCCTAGCTCCTGCTCCTTCACTCTGCTTGGGTAGTCCTAAGTCGATGGAGCTAGTCACATCCAGCTGGGAGTTATTTGGGGTGTCTTCATGTGGGATAATTCTGGTATGAATCATTTTACACTGTCTGCTCTTCCCTCCAATGCAGGTGTTTGGCGTGTTTATGGTAGTGCAGAACTTGGTATGTGGGTTTCAGCAGTCTACAGTGGGATTTTTAGGGGCCTGAAATTTACAGAGAGCCTTAGAGTAGTAGAGAAATGAAAATATGCTATGAAGCACACTGTCCAGGCAAGTAGATGCAAACCTCTCTTGATTATTTGCTATAAAAAAAGAACATGTTTCATGGACTGGGAAGCCCAGAGACCTTTCATGCCCTCAGGCATCACTACAGCTTCGGATTCCCTAGCAAGTCCCCCATAGCCCTCCCACCCCAGTACCCCACCGCACACTACATGTTAGGCCTGCTCCTCCACCAGTCCCATCCTTCACTCACTGGGGTCACATCTCTTGTATTTAGGATGCTTTTACATCTCTGACACTGCAAGAGCTGTGTCAAAACTGTTTCACAAGTTGTCAGGGAGCAGGGGAATACAGACAGTGCAAACGCAAGAGCATGATTTCCTTGGGACTTCTTACCTGCATGAAATCAGGGACCTTTTTCATTGTCTGCAGTAACCACACAGATAGTGTGACAGAAGCAGGCTCTGAGGCATAGTGGGTCTTTTACTAGCAAATCTTTTCTATTTAGCATCCTCAATGGCTTTGCTGCCAATAGTTTAATCACCTTAGAAAGCCACGACTCCCTCTGACAGTAAAGGATACTATCTAGAATTACCTCAGCTGCTTCTTCCTGTGGCTATATTGTCAGGTATTATCAGCAAATATTTGCTTGTTATAGACTGTCATTGGGGGAAAAAACATGCCAGTCTTCTTGCCTTCCAGGTAACTAATGCTTTGTTGTTTACCCAGCAAAGACTTTCTTGCTCGAATTGTTCTTTCTGTGTATATTGCTCATCCAGGCAGGCTGACAAGTGACAAGCTGCACCCAAAAGCAGAAGTAATTCTGAGTATATAAAGGAGCAAAACCTTTGTATTTAAAATGGCATGAGTTTGTTTTTTCATTGTCCCCACCTGCTTCTTCCCAGCTTCTATCTCATGGTTTATACAGAGGGTAGGGTGGTATGAGCATTCCTGATAATGAGAAGCCTTATTGTTCCTACAAGGAAAGAAACTCTGCTGTATTAGAAAATGAGGGAATTTGGAGCAGGAAATTTACATGCATTTCAATCACTATTTCCCAAGTTCAGTATAAAAAGATAAAAAGATTCTAGCTAATCTTTAACCTTCTAGTGCAATTTCACTTTGAAAATATTAAGAAATATTCTAGAGTTTTGAGAAAACATCAGAATTTAAAACACACACATCTTTCCTTTTTTATTTCCTCCTTTTGTATTGTGGTACAAAAACCTGAAAGCTTTATTTTATTTAGTTAAGCATAAAGAGAAAGGTAGGAGTTCCATTTGAAATGCAGACACGACCTGCCAACTTTCATGCCTCTCCTTTGAAAAGCACAGAGGGATCATAGGCTGAGACTACCATGTAAAGTTGTAGTACAATGTTAAACACGTATTACTAAAACCCAAGATCTCCAGTAGAGTAATGTGTGTAATGACTGGTTTTAAACATAATTGTGAACAGTAATAATAATAAAACATATAAGAAGTACCAGTTCATAATTAATGGCCTATTCATTTGGTAAAACTGCAGCTGCTTTCTACCTTAGGTGTATATAATTAAGTGCATCATAAAGTACGGTTACATTTGTCTAATAATTGAGCACTGTAATGAAGCTACCATGGCTAGGTGCTATTTTACTTTTCCTATTCAAATCTAGATTTTTTTTCAAGCTGCAGATTAACTAGGCTTGCTCTTAAACAACAGAAAATTCTCTTAAATTCAGACATGAGGGACATAAACAAGGCAGAATTTTTAATCTTTCCAACTACCAGTATTTACGTATATCATGCAGAAATGTGCCTGAGTCTATTACACACTCTTCCTCTAAACATTGACTGGATGTTAGAAAAGCATTTTCAACTGCATTTTAACCTCAAAGTCATTTGCTGAAAGACAAATTATTTTGTTTTAGTCCTTAACAACTGAGCACTAAATATTTATTTGAAACTGTTTTGTGCTGGCTTAAATACTGATGATACTTTCTCAAAAACATGAAGCTGCGTGTTGTGCCTCTCCCATATAGGCTCGCCTTTCTCATGCTGTAATTCACTGCAACATATAAGCCTTTATTCCTTTTCCTATACAGAGAGTCATGTAACTCAGAGTGTTTTCCTGTTGTGACTGAGAAGATGAAGAATTATAAAAGACTAACACTACAATTTAACGCTTCAGAGAAACAGTGTATATCATTACTCCTCTGTAGCCAAGCACACTAATTAATATTTATTGCACCTGTCAAACCAGTAGCCATGGTCAATCCATTGCTGCAGCAGTTCAATGGGAGGCTGGGCACCATATTTCTCCTTGGCAGGCATGTTTAGGTCATCAACAAAGACAAAAGCCCATTTCCCCAGTGGAGCACTGTAAACCCTCTTCTTTCTCCTACAAAATTAAACCATTAATTTTATTCATGTTAATTTTCATCTTACTTTGAAAAAGCAGAAAGAGAGAGAGCAGAGGAGAAGAAAAGAAGAGAAGAAAGAAGGAAGGAAAATCACACACTTTCAGGGGAGCCTGCCTGACATTATTATTAGAACTAGTTCTTTTGGAATCCATGACCTTTTATTTTTATCAGATGTGCCGTAAAGGTCACAGAAACATGGGGAGGACATAGTTATAAATCCACATGGAGTTTAATCAAAGGCGGCACGTTGTTCTGAAGTAAACAAGCTAATAAAACTATTCTAGTTTAAACAAAAAAAGAAAAAGAAAGGGGAGGGGGGAGAAAAACATCTTTGTTGAAGACTGTCAACAAAACTCTGATGAATGTGAATGTATCAATGGAATTAATTAGGCAAGAGGGATTATAATAAGCAAATTTCAGTGTTGCACCTACAGTAGGCACTTTGGCACCCTGAGTGAAACGCTTTTATTTCCAGCGCTGCGCCTTGTTCCAAAGCATGTCACAGTGCACAGTGTGCTGCTGGGGAGCCACATTCACTTCAGCTAATTACAAGACAATGAGAACTTGAACTAAAGGCAACTACAGAGCAGATTGCTTCAGTTCTGCCAGCCTGTAACCTGATTACACCACGAACATTTGTGACACTGTGAAGTAACAGCATAAACAGAAGAGAGCTGAGATACAGCACCCTGCATTTCAGCAGGTAGTGTACGACAACAAAATTAGAGGCCTTGCAAGAATCTCCCCCCTTTTTTTTGACCTCAGAAGTACCTGATTGGGCTGTCATCAAAAGGATACTGTGCTCCCGGGTGGGTACAGGGCAAACTAAGGACTCAAAAATAGGACTTTGGTTGTGTTTCTACTCAAGCTGGACTTATGCTGTGTCCCTGGTAAATGTCTAACATATCTGAGAGATAGGAGAGTCAGGCAATGTAAGGACAGGAGGCAGTGTTGAAATACCAGCTACCAAGAATGAAAGTGGTGAAACAACCTGAAAACCTACCGGCTAGCAGAGGAGTAAAGCATTTGCTTCTTTTGAAGAAGAAGTAGCAAATCTGAGTGAAGCCCAGTTGTGCAGGAGTTCTTGCAAGCACTGAGTCAGATGCCAGTTCTTACAGAATATATTATAACATGGTCAGTGAATAGGTATTTTAATGTTATAGATGCATATGAATAGCATCACACTTTTCCCTGCAAAAGACCATGGACTGGGTTTTCAGTAGATAGTTCAAAACTCAGAGAAATAGATAAACACTTTTAAAATCTTTGTGGCTGTCTAGATAACACTTTGAAATAAGAACTGGCTTTCAAACCTACTAAGACACATTTGAAAATTCCTTTAGCAGCTGCAGGTGTCTAAATACTTTAGGAAATACAATCCTTTATAGTTAGGTGTTGAAGGATAGTTGTACACGTTTTGTCTCTTATACTAAGGCTTGCTACTCAGATGAGTCTAGATCCACCCATAAAAGAATATTTAGGTCATGGCACACACGGCTTTTAGCACCCTACCTTCTTAAGGAAACCACAGCCCCAGGCTGGATGCTTAAGGTTTCTTCATACAGTGGGAAGCAAAACAGGTTCAGAGCCAATGACGGCCAACGCTACTGTCCAAGGGCCTTATCCACCAGAGGACTGCAAATATCAGAGCAAGGTGAAATCCCCCTTTTTTAAGGAGAGTTTAGGCACACCTCTGCTCTCATTTCTCATCAGCCCATGTAATATCTTGTTGTTTGATACAAAACCCAGGAATTCTGCCAGCCCCAGGAAAATGCCTTGGGGAGGGCAGCTCCTGAGAAACAACATCAAGCCCTGCCCAGGTGGAGGGGTGCCCTGAGCTCAGGTCCCCAGCTTCTACCAGGGGAAGCACAGGCAGCCAGGGAGCCTGAGGCAGAGCAGAGCAGAGGGGCTGCAAACACCGGGGGGCTGAAATGAGCGCTAAGTGCTGATGTCCGCTCTGTGAGTCTAACCTATATTTCCTGGCACTTTAATTTGTCCACAGGGTTTATTACGTGAGGCTGATGAAATGTATCAAGAGCTACTCTGTGGGCTGAATACGGAAAGAAGCCATTTTCCCTGTGCAAATAATTATAGAACTAATTCTCAGGTCTTTTGTCAGCTGTCTTGCCTCTGTCTTAAACACTGTCGGATGGTTGTAGTGCCATAAAGCAGGTCCAAAATAATACTTGAAATTAATACAGCTTGATTTAGATGACCATTTATTTTATAGCCCTAGTTAAAATGTCAGGCAGATTTAACAGAAGATAAACTTTGTGTTTGGCCCCTTATGTTATGATAATTCTAGCAGCTCAATGCCTTGTTTTGAGGGCCTAGTGTTAACAGTGTTTTTCCTTTTCCCTGACAAATGAACTGTTAGTGAGCCATCAGTTAGCTACTGACAGATAAAGATGATATATCAGACCATATTTTATATCAGAGAATCACAGGAATTAGATGCAGAAAAGGCTTCTCATGCCCCTACCAATATGGACCTGTTTTGGGGTTTATATTTTAGAGAATATTAGAACGGTCTGGGTTGGAAAGGACCTTATGAATCATCTAGCTCCAACCTCCTTGCCATGACCTAAGAAATGCTGCTTTCATTTTTTCTCCTGGAGTCTATTCATTAACAGGGTTTTTTTTCTTAATATGCAGCTTAAACATTCATTACCTTATTATGCTTCACAATGAACTGAATTCAGTGCTTCCTGCATACAATCATAATTTTTACCTATCAGCTGGAGGTGTGCTTTACTGGGTGAAAACGTCAGAATTATCATACAGCTACTGGCTGATAAAACATTACTCAAATCCTGTAATGTTTTCAAATCTTGAGCTATTAATAATTTAACATAATTAATTCAAAGCATTTCACTCAACGTGAACCAGAGAGAGATGATGTGGAAATGATGCATATTCCATCTTTCAAAGGTGGACTTAAATGTGGAAAACCAGGAAAAGATAAAAAGCTGCCAACATGTATTTGGAGTGTAATTCACCTGTTTTGAACTTGCTATAAATTTCACGTTTCTAAGATTTTAAACTAACTTCACAGGCATAAATAAAAAAACCCCTTTCCCCTATAACAAGCAAACTATTTAACATGGTTAGAGCTGTTTGTCAGGCATAAGAAGAAAAGAAACAAATTAACAAACAGAGAAGATTTTTCTACAAAGGGAAGTAACAATTAAGCAAATGAACAGACTTGTAGAAAATCATTTAAAATGCAATACACAGAGATTCCTTCCTCTTTTTGCTAAAGCTTATCAGCAAGAAATATTGTATCAGTAACACTTTTGTTTAATTAAACCTTCTTTAAAGGCAGCTTGTTGTTGTTCTTTTCATGATGGGGTTGCTTTTGTAATTTTATTTCTTTAAATCAAGGCTGGACCCAACCTTTGTTTTTCTGGTTGGAAATTCTTGCTCTTAGGAAGAACTGCAGGTGCTAAATTATGGCACAGTACATAGCAGCTGCAGAAGTGCACCTGGAAAAAATTAGGCTAGTAATGAAAATTTCACCTGAAAAGTGCCAAATTGGAAGTCTCAGAGATTGAATGCTTCCATTAAGCCACCACTCAGGAGCAAACCAAGTAATAAATATTGAAACTTTCTTTCTTCTTTGACCATGAAGACTTACTTCAGATGTGTTTTGCTTGATATTTGGGGAAAGAAGGGAAGAACACAGGGAGAGCATGTTCATCTCTCATCTCCATTAAATCCCTAGCCAACCTTTTCTGCCAATAGAGGTACCAATTAGTGCTAATTGTAGTAGACACTAATAGTGTAGACACCTGTCACCATCTATTGAGCTGGGACTATCAGTAAATTCACAAAGGCCACCAAAAAAAGCATCCGGAATATTAACAATCATAATTTTGGTACTGACCCAGTCTGAAATTAAACTGTTGATTCTAAGGTAAAAAGTTGAGCAACGCTTTTCAAAGGTAGAATAATCTCATAAAAGTAATGCACACACATATATATATATATTGGTTTTTATTATAGAAACACAAAAAATGATACAAGACTGGTTACCATAGCAACAGTGCTTCCTGCACTGCACGGACCAACAATCTTTACTATTTTGGAGCATTACAATGGATTCATGCTTTATAAAAAGAAGCTGAGTGGCAAAACCTAAATATCCCCCCAAGCAGTGGCAGGACCTCTGCAGGGAGAGTGATGAAACCCAGCTGGTCCTGATCCCCTTTGCAGCTGATGCGTACATCATTCATAGGCAATCTTCAGGTTCCACTATTTCATGTGTAATAATGTCATAATTTGGTATGTAATCTGTCACGACGCAATGAAAGGTAACCACCTTTCATTTTGACATAAAGCATACAGGGTCTGTCAGCTTCAGCACAACAAGGGCAGTTCAAGGGCCGAGCCTGAGCATGTTTCCAGGCCACCTACCGATATGTGATGTAAGTTGTTCCTTGAAATGCTCCCTTCCCCCAAAGTGGTTGTGGGAAAGACAAAAACCCCTATGATGTGAATCATGCTAAAGCAGCCATCCAGACGCAGGACATGTGCTGCTTGGCTTGGGAATGGGAACCAGCACCTGTTGGCTTTGGGGGAGCTCGTATTTCTGCAGTTATTCTGCAAGCACTCCAGGCACACTCTGCATCCGCTAGCACAGTAATAACAAGCCCATAAAACACTGAATGATAGACATTACATGTAAGCATGGTAGAGAAAAATTAAATCCATTAAAAATCCCTGCCAGGCCATGATTAGCTATTATTATTTTTTAATTCATTGTAATAAACACTGAGTGTAAGGGAAAAACTAACAAACATAAATGAGAGGGAAGTTAACAAACAGATTAATCTCCATTTTAACTTAGGCCTCTTGCCTGGAATTTATGGAAGTGGTAACTCATATAGATGAGTGAGACTGCTCTGAAACCTTCTGGATGAAGGAGCCCTGCAGAAATACCAACAGGATGCCATTTTTAAGCAGCTTTTCTCTGGCAGTGAAGGAACTGCCTGCAGTACTCAGAGCAGGTCATTTTTTCTCTATTTGCAACAACTGGACAGCCATGGATTCTTAAGCAGTTTCCTTGCATTGAAGGAAATGGGGGATTGGGCATTCAGGGGGTTCCTGCTAGCTGTTTCCTGCTTGAAGCTGAGCACAAAAACAGTCCACTGGAATATATTTAGATAAGCAAAACCTTTTCCGAAAGACAGACATGTTTCATTTTCAGTTCACAAAGTAGTTTTTTGGATTTCTGCATGTTGGGAAATCTGCCATGAAGCTTCTTTTTATATTCTAATCTCTTGTAAGGCTGCATCTTGGGGCCAGCAGCACACATCAGCTCCAGCAGTGCCCAATGGACCTACTGATGCTGGTGAGGACAGTCTCTTTTCTTCATCCCTCTCCTGGAGGAAGCACAGGGAAGGTTTGCATTAATCACTAACTCTTCAGGGAGAGCTTGGATCTGGAGTTCCCTTCACTCACCAGAGGGCTGTGCAGACAAGCATGGAAAAGTGCTAGTTTGCTCCTTGCCTTTCAGTACAGCACTTCACATTCCCCAAGCAGGCATGAAGTGATGTGCTTAACAGTGCAACCTGCCTATGTGCTCTGATGGAAAATATTACTGCAAGCAGATAAGTTTCCACTTAGGAGCCTCAGTGTACACCCTGAAAAGACCCTGTCTGTGAGAGAAGTTACTTTGCAAAGATCTCCCTTTTTTTTTTTTTTTTTTCAAGAATTAATTAAATGTAGTCACCAAGGAATGGTGAAAAAGCTCAGCCAAAGAACTTCAAAACAGAACCTGTAATCAAACTAATGAAAATCACTCAACACACATTTGCTCCAGCAGGTAGGTAAATGCAATCTGCTCGGAGACAGATGCAGCGCAAGAAAAGCTCCATGGAAGAAGATGAAGTTTCTTCTGCAGTCCCTGTAGAGCATCTTTCCCTACCTCATATTCTGGGACAGAGTATTTTGACTGACACAGAAGAAGGTACACTGCCGCCCTTGCCTCCCCCTCACTGCCCTTCAGCAGAAGCTTTGGACAAGCTACAAACCAAGCACACAAAGGCAAAGAAGTACAGACTGTCCTTCCTCTCCCACAGGTTGACAGAAGGTCAGTCCAATCTTTGTCGTCAGGGGATGAAAGAAATCTCATTTTTGAGAGCACACTGTGCACTAACTGCTAGTCCCCTTATTTGTTTGAATGCTTAATTCAGTACGTGACTTCAGGCATGTAGTCAGATGTCTGGTGTTCATTTTCAGTCAGTTGACAAAATGCCTGGAAGTTTGAGTTATCTGATCAAATACTCCACTGAAATAATCACTGACTGAATAACTCTGACAGATCCAGGATAGCTTCTCCTTTAGCTGATTTCTTTATAGACCAGAAAGTTGTCTTGTGCTGTATGTAGCTTAAGCACTTCTTTGATCAAGCAGTTTGGCAGTATTTGTTATGCTAAAGGTACACTGCTCACACAGTCACAGCCTCCTGCTGCCTCAACCCTGCCTGATAATCTTGTATGACCGTTTCCCTTCTCCTCCCTCCTTTGGGGCCATCACCTCCCTCCTCCCTGGTCTCAGCTGATGACTGTCCAGGTGGACCTGTATTCATCAGGCTTCCTTTGCGTTTTTCTGGTACTTCTGTGCCCCCAGGAGAGCTCTGCACCTTCCTGGGCTCCCCTTGGTCCTCATCCATGAACATCTGCATTGGAGATGTTTTGTGGGGGTTTCCCTGATGCTGTAACTACCCACAGCCTTCACTTAACAGATAGGCTGTATTTTTCAAACTGCTACCTGTGTTTCCAGACATCTAACTTTCACAGCACCCACCTCAAAACAACAGCCACCTATACCATGTGGACCAATTTGGGTACTGTGTCATTCAATCATTGACTTTTACTACATTAGATTATGTTGATTTGTACATAAAATGCAACATGTTTGTGCTGGGGCTTTCAATTTAGTGGCAGATGTTTAGCAATTAAAAAGTTAATAAAATACAAAAAAATGACCTTTCTCACAAGAATAGTTTCTCTGTTCTTTGTTTTTACAGGTCTCTGTGATCAACTGTAAACCTTAAAATGAAGCTCTGCAACATCTGTACTGCAGTTTGATTTCATTCCTGGGAAGTGCTTGCACACACATACATTGTAGATTTACTCTGAGTAAGTATTTCTGAAATGTTAGCTCTCTGCTTTATTTAAGTGGGGCAAAGTAACTCTGGAAACTATGCTACAAGTTGCACCACTATGACCCTGGCCTCTAACAAATAATCCCAAGAGATTCTGGCCAGGCATAATCAGGGAAGAAACCTCCTCTAGTCCATAAAGCTATCTAAACTGGGTAGCTGGTGTTTCTCATTCAAAAAAGTACATTTATTTCGTACAGCTTTGGAGCACCACATTACAAGATCTTCAACAGCTTTTGGCTCAGAAGCAGATATAAAGAGAGCATGAAAGGCACTTATTTTCAAAATATTTAACAGTTTCTCCAGACACACATTACATTTTTCGGAATCTGCATGTTCTCACTCATTTCATAGCTAGTTCACTGCAACCCATTACCCAAACAGATGGACTTTTCAACTAATTTTTATGAATGGGAAAATAAAAATGCGAATAATCAAAAACTGGTATTTTTTTTACCATCTCTGTGTTGAACTTTCTGAGAGTCTGCTCTTGGATATGTATTTCATATAAATTGAAAACAGGCCTCTCCTGAGAATTTTCCTCATTTGAGAAAAAAATTCCTATTTTAGTGCGGGCTAAAACAGTGCAGGTAAACCAGTTCCTACCTCAGAAAGCACAAGCTTATAGTGACCTTTCCAGGTTTGTGACTGATAATTTTTGGATGTCTAGTTATTCCAGATCTTCTGGCTGGACTACCTGAATGTTCTTTTTTATGACAGAAGTCTGAAAACACAGCTTAAAGAAAAATATAAATATTAAAATGAAATACCATTGAGCAAGTGGTTTTATCTTGACTATCCAGAAATGAAAATGATCATGACTTGTGAACACCTCAGCAAATAGCCTCATAGTATTTTCTAGTCCTTTGTATTGCTGGTAGGATATATTTCTCCACTCAGTAGAGACTGTCAGTTTTCATAATAGATTTATCAAACTCCAGTATGCATAAAAATGTATTCTTTATGTAGATGAACTATTTATGTTACATCTGAGTCAAATTCTCAGTTTTATTTGCTCAAGGAAGCTGCAATTATTATAGCAAGTTGTAACATCCAAAATATCATCTGTAATATTCATAAAGAGTCATGCCTGCACTGAGCACTTTCAGCACTTTCTCCTGATTGTTTTGCATTAATTGATGAGTGATGTTGCCCCCAGATCTCATTTCTGGTTCTTACAAATATACAGTTCGAAGTTTTGTCTAGGCTGGCTGGCAAGCAAGGCTCTCCACATTGAAAGGTGCAGAATATGGTATGAGCTCCCTTTTATCATGCCAATTAATGTTTGACTTGTTTGTCTGCCATGTGATGAATTAAAAATGCATGATACTGGAGAGCTAACTATTTTCTAGATATAATCCCCTGGATGCTGCCATTCTTCCAGTTGATCTTTTTGCCCTCCAAGTCTTGGCGAGCACCATATACAGCCTACTGCTCAGATCTTTCCCTAACAGATGGCTCACTTTACTAGTTGGGACCCAATATGGTGATTCCCTTTAATACGCTTTAGACTGAAGAATATCCAGCGACGGGCAGCTGATCCATTCTCCTAAAGCAAAATCAACTAAGAAGATAAAGTTAAGTGGATGTGCTTTCCAGACTATGTGCTGTTCTATATACCCCATAAATCAGAATATTTGTCAACATCAATTTAAATACAGTTTCCCCTGTAATAAACATCACATGGAGATACAAATCAGCTTTCCTTTATCCTGTCAGAAATGGAAGGAGAGCATTTCATATTATTTTGTGGATAATCTCTGCAGAGTAAACTAAGTACAATTGCATATTTGATTTTAATTAAAACTCTGGGTACCTTTTGAGTTTCGTTAGGAAGATGTCCTGGGTATGATTAGCTGAGGTCTGTGCTGAGAAGTTAATTTGACATACAACATATTTTTCATGAAGGTAACTGTCGCAGGAAGTTGTTTGTAATAGCTATCTTTCCCAGGCCTGTGGGGGCAACAAAAAGTAATGGCTTATCCTGAAGCAGCAACTTCTCCGGTATGCAGTACATCTGCAAAACAGTCCCAGTGGTGCTCACAGTAATGTCATTAAGCTGGGAGAATAAAAGAAAGAACCAAAAGATGCAGATAAAGGTGTTTCATTACCCACTGTACACAGAACAACAATAGAACTCAATCATAAAATAGTTTTGGGTCACAGTAATTGCAAAAACCACAAAAAATACCTGGGAATGACAAAGGAGTTACAGTTTATGAGCAGTGGGCTGGGTGGAATTGCCAAGTTGGAGACTTAAGCACAAAAGAGCACTAAGAAATCCTGTTTGGTCTTGAGGGAGGGAGACTATTATACTCAAAGCTGGTAATGAGAATGCAGTGTCGTTAACTGTTTTCTTTTACAATATTTGACACCAGAATGGCTTAATGCTATGTTGTTTTCTCTTCAAGCTACAGTTTTCCTTTGCAAGAGTGTGAGAGCAGAATTCTAATGCAAGTATACACTGGGAAAAAGGGCCTCACTGCTCTATTTTGTCTTTTCCAATCTCTTACACTTTAACTGGAAGGTCATTTCATTTATTACACACAGAAAAGGGCAGGAGCCAGGCTTAAAGCTTGGTATGTACTCGTATATCAAACTGGCACTTATTTTGTTCTCCCTTATCTGGGTTAGCCTCCTGCCCTCATTGCTGCTATAGGTGCATTCATTTGGCTAGAGAGAGGTCGAAAAGACCTCATTGCATGCACTCCTCCTTCGTACCCTTCCAAAGGAGTTGCCTTAACTTGGGGTACTAGCAGCAGAATTGTTCTGCTGCTCCACGGGGCGTTTTCTAACCTCAGCAGCTATTCCTCTGCATGAGAAAGCTACAAGGAATGTGTGCTTGATGCAGCAGGTTCACAAAGCAATTTCATCTATTCACAGCTGGCTTATTAAGGGAATCTAGCAAATGGCAGTATCATTGAAGCATTACGTCTCCTGCCCTTTTCCTTTTGAACATAGCTTTGAAAATGTAACCAATATAAGGTGATAGAAACCAATTGCTGGGGTTGATAGCTTGTCACTTATGTTTCCTGAAAACGAGAAGCTGTTCATACCACCCTCTGCTGGAGTCCAAACTGCGCTTTGAGCAGCCATGGCTGTGAGTACCTCACTTTTCATTGCTGTCGAGGGCTGCATGCAGTGGTGCCATAACTGCACTGCCTGCCTGAGTGTATGGGCTGGTGGCTCTCCTCACAGCTCAGCCTGGCCACAGCACAGCTACCAGACCTCCAAGCAGCCGGTGCGGGCTCTGGTACAGTAACCTAGGTCAAGGTGTGGAAGTGCAGAGGACCAAAGAAAGAAAACTCTCATGTAATGCTGTATTTTTCATATGAGCTTTTGCTTTGGTTGAGGTTGAACCACTCAGGCCTCCTCTGTTGTTTGTCCTGACAATGCATTTGCGCCACACTGGTTATACTGCACGCAACAACATTTTGCTACTCAGCACGCAGACACACAGGTAAAGCTAACCTACCTCCTGCAAGAGCCTATGCTATGAACTGACAAGGCAGATAAAAGGTGGGAGGGAAAGTCAGAGAGATGATGTGGTGTTCCAGGGTCAAATATCAGCTCTGGGGAAAAAAAAGTTAATAGTTCCTGGCTGCCTGTGACTCACTCCAGGGTCGCGTACAGTAGAATGCTGTGGCAAACAGCAGAGGTGGATAAGATCTACTATCCTCTAGTGATGATGTCTATAACATTTATAGAGAGTCATGGACAAATATACATCAGTGCATAGGGATCTAACAACATCCTTTTTATTTTAACAAAAAGCCCTTGAAGGCTTTTGAAGCTGCAGATTAACAAGGAAGCAGTAGGCTTCTGCAGTAGAATAAGGCCACTCTTCTGGGATTCCTACACATTTCTGTAAAAACTGAATTAGTTCTGTTTGGACTATGTGTCCAAAAGTACTGTCTCTCTAATCAGCCTCCTCCCTCACCAGAAGCCTGCCCTGGGCCTGGCAGTACATTACTGATGGGCTGGAATTGGATATCCCTGCAGTTAGCCAAATGTTGTAAGTATAACCTCACCCCTGCACAAATAGTATTTCAGTGGCCCTTGTTGTGCTCTCTAGATGCAAAGCTAGAGGCTGCCATAGAAAAGGGGAAAGAGAAGAATTGGGGAAGAATAGAAAACTCCAAAGACTATTTAATTAGCACAGACATTTTGTGACTCCAGAGATGTGCACTGTATACACCTGGGTGTATACAATGAAGCTGCAAATTAGTCATGGTTTGACCTGTACAATATTGGTAGCTGTCCTTACAGATTGGTTTCACTCCAGCCCAAATTCCTAGCCTGAAAGGTTAAATATATAATACTCCATATGGTCAATAATCCATTTTTCCTGCTATCAACAGTAGGAAGAAGGTGAACATACAGCTAATTAAAATACATTTATTGAAAAGGTCATGCAGTAAGCTGCAGTTCAGCTGAATAGAAGGATTACAATCCTATTCACCCAATCTGGTGACAAACATACTGAAAATGGAGCCCAAGACACAATTAATCCATTTTGCTATCACAGAATAGGAAATGACTCAAACTTACCGGTATTCAGGTTCTGAAAAAAATACCAATCCTTAGTGTTCCTAGCATGCTCTGGTACAGTGGTAATAGGCTATGCCCGTGCTATTCACAAGAGGTTTAAGGAGTCAGCTGCTTCAATTCTATTCAAATGCAGTTTCAGCATCTCATTCATGTTCCTATAAAAACACTGGTTTGCTTTGCAGAAGTAATTTGTACAGTGCAGTCACATATTAATGACTACTACCTCCTGGCAAATAACTAAGCAATTAAAAACTATGCTCAGTTTGAAACCACTGATCATCTCCTTTTTCCTGGGAGAAAACTTACAACAAACAGAGTTGTGTGTGCCCACATCTAAATGTTCTGCTATGGAGTCTGATCTCATTTCAGGAATCTGGTATTTGACTTTATCAAAGACAGGAACTGTTCTATGTTTAGATTTCACCAGCCACCAGAGGAATCTAAAGGTACCTCCTCTGCATGAATACATAAAAAAGAAGTTGTGAATATTGCGCTTTTCATGCTATTCACTGCTCTGAGTCAGACACTTCCATGACACCATAGGCCTGGGAAGATTTTTATGCCAAGGACAGTTAAACAGTAAAAAGATTACATTCATCAGCCTCTCACATTATCTAGAAGAGGTTTCGAAAACTGCATACTTGTGCTCTTTGTGATCATTATTTACCCTGGGGGTCTCTGTTGAAGTGCCAGATCCCCATCCTAGTCAAATTTTAACACCAAAGCTTCTGCAGGAACTAAAGGAACCGAGCAGCTCACAGAGCCTGTACGTATGTGTGACATATAAGATGATGCTGTAGGATTGTATGACCCATGCATTCCTGAGTGCCAAGGAAAAAGATGAACTGTTGCCATTTATGCTAGAGCAAAGACTTCTGCTTGTATGAGAATGTAGAACATGAGCAGAAAATGGAGTGAGAACATGGTACCTACTTGATTATATTTAGAGATAAAAATGCCAATAAACAGACAGCAATTAGTTAGCCACAGGTACAGGGTTTGCTGAAAATGAAAGGCAGCCCAAAGCAAAATCTACTTATAGTTTTTCAGATTGAATTATAAAGACTAACAGATCATGAAGTTTCGGAACACCCAGAACAATTAATGAAAAGACACATGGTCAAAGACCAAGACTAAAAGTTTGGTTAAAAATAAAATGGTGGATCCCACAGTGAACTCTTAGCTGCCTCCTCCTGATGAGATTCCAGATCCCTCATGCAACCTAAAAGGTTGCTGTCATGGGTGATGATATCATCGCGTAGGGCAAGATCATGCAAAGTTTCACCTAGCTATCCCCAGAATTTGAAGCAGCCTTGAGAAAGAAGGCCAGTTGGCATGGACTACAGCACTTCTGCACTGCAGTAGGTAAACAACAGATCCGAATCCAGCATGGCACAGTAGACACTCAGATGTCCTGTACAATAACTACATCCATAAGTGCATGACACACAGCACCATTTCCCCAATTGACAGTGCATTCAGCCTAGTATCCAGTGGCACCACGAAACCGTGTGACACACAGGCAGTCTCATATGCAACATGGGCTGAGTAATAACAAATTGTCACATGCAGCTAATGACAGTAAGTCTAAAGTCCTGTCCCTCAGGCAGAAATCACCACCAGAACTTTCTTGAAGACTGACATCTGTACTCTTCCTTTCTTCCCAAGGCCTGAGCAGGATCTTAGATGACTCTTCAGAGAAAATGTCTCCTGTGCTTTTGATCTCTGGCTGGGGATGGGCTGCTCAGCTCTTTCAAAACAGGGGGAAGCTGATAGGCTTCAAACAGTCTTTACGCAGTTTCAGAGTCAAACAAAATAATTAACTAAACTAATAATAAAGTAAAAGGAAAAATTCTGCAAGCAATACATCTAAAAGCTAGTTTCTTCCTTGGATTATCTGCTCTCTGACAGAATATGAGTTCTGAATGGAGATTTCTGAGACCACAGCTGGGATTTATTATTCATTCCTTCTCTTTCTCATAGTCTTCAGTGTCTAATAAGGATTAAGCTCATGCTGCAGGGTTTCTCATAGTGGGCATCCTAATTAAAGTCTTACTCCTTTACACAGCTGTTTATTTTAATCAAACATGTGGAATTTAATGTATTTAAAGACTGCCATTCCACTTTCAAACCTGGTTGAAACTGAGTTCGAAATGTATTTAAAGAGAATCTGTAGATAAAACAAACATATACTAGATGTACATGAGTCTTACTTCCTTAAGAAACTAGGCAAAAATCTGCATTGTCTGTGAGGCTGAGGTACTTCCAGAGATAGTTTGCGGCAAAGGGGAGTTTTCAAAGGTATCTTTTGGAATCAGATGCTCAAGTTTGATTAAGTCCCACCAGAAGATCTATATCTGGGAGATTTTTCTTCATTAAAAACAAAACAAAACTAACAAGCACTCCAGAGAAAAAGACTCATTTGTTTTCTTACCATGTTGAATAGAAATCCTCTTCTTTCGACCCACATGACCCTGCATAATGTTAGCTGTACTAATTGTAAACAAAAGTCACACTGTCAAAATAAAAGGGGGATGAATTAGCAACAATAACGTTCATTAAAGCTTGTTAATCTTAAAGAGGATGGGTGCGATGTAATTGGAAGAAAGGCTAAGAGCTATGTGGGTAAAATATTTCAAGGGAATACATTTCACTTCAAATGACAAAATATAATTAAAAGTGAGCAGTTAAATCAACTGTCAAAAGCACAGCTACAGCTGTCATTTTTTTTTCCCCTTTAAATTTTAAATACAGTGATGTTCTGTTGCCAGCTTTCCTAGCTTGTTTGACCTGCTGTGCCCTGCTCTGGTTTTACCTGCAGGCTCCACCAGGCTGGTTCACATTGCTCCGAGGGAATCTGTACCTCTCATATATTTTCCTCTTTTTCCCTCCTTCACATCTCTCTCCACTTACTTAGCTACCAGGTCATCCTTATAACAGCTTTCTTTTTTCTCACTGACCCCCACTTTCCTTCCTTAGCGAAGCTCATACTCATTCTGACAACCTGCCACAAAATCTACTGTTAACAAGTGATTCTCTCCTGTCTCTAAACCAGACGCCCAGGGACCTGAAGTCTTCTGCTGCAGTTCCTGAGAGATTCCTCTATGTCAGATGTCTCAGCTTCTTCTTCTGGACTCTATCTATTTTCACTTTCTGCCCTATAGATCTCATCTTCTCCACAACTTCATAATCATAATATTTATAGAATCATAGAATCATAAAAAGGTTAGGGTTAGAAAGGACCTTAAGATCATCTAGTTCCAACCCACCTGCCATGGACAGGGACACCTCACACTAGACCATGTCGCCTAAGGCTCTGTCCAACCTGGCCTTGAACAGTGCCAGGGATGGAGCATTTACCACTTCTTTGGTTAACCTGTTCCAGTGCCTCACCACCCTCACAGTAAATATTTTATCAACCCTTCCTATATGAGATGCCTGAACTTCTGCTAACAGTGCTTTTTGTGGTTTGAATATCTTTTCTCTTCCACTGACCACAGGCGTCTTGCAGTTACAGTTCAGGTCCTCTCAGCTAGCAAAGTGATCCACTCTCTGGACAACCTCTGCTGTCACTGCAGTGCCAGACTTAACCTATCAGCCTGTATGTAAGGAAACCTGGGAAGTGTAAGCTTAACACTGCAACATCTGCACCCACAGCATACACTCACCAAGAGACTTTTGCTTGTCTCCCTTTGCATTATTGCATGCTATCTCATCTCTCAACTTAGAATACAGCTTCTTCTGGTACTGCCTATCTCAGCTAGACAGTCACTTCCTTGAATCACCAGCTTTTATGTATAAGCTATCTGAACAGCACACATACACTCAAGGTGTCTCTTTCTTCAAACGTAAGTACATCTATTATTTTCACAGTCAAAATAGGTGCTTTCCAGGGAGGAGAGACATGACTAAATAGCAGCATATGGTGATTTTCCAACCATATCATTACTTCTAAGTGCTCACAGTCATACTTCTGAGATCTGGTTTGTAACCAGAATACTGGGTGCTTAAACACACACACCTGCACTTATCTGAATATACACACAGAGAGTTGTGAGTGACTATTGCTAGGGCCCTGAGGGCACCCCTAGCACCCACTGTCCTTGTCTGGACCCCTGCTGTTTCCTGTACCATGCCCAGGTCCCAGGACCCAATTACAGCCCCCAGCAGTTTTGGACACAGCTGGACGTGAAATTAGCTGGGGTGGGGAAATTAGAAATGATAGAGAAAATGCCTTTTCCATGAAAAAGGCAAAAGGAAAAAGACAACAGAATTTATGACAAATATTTCAGTCATGGGTTTATATGCTCGTATCCTCCCACCCTCCTCTTACTTATTAGTAATAACTCAGTAACATCTCCTGACTTTAGGAATGGGGAGTTGTCTGATTATGTGCATATAAAATGTCTAGCACCCTGTGCTATATAAATAATTCATAATGTTCCTAATGACATGACAATACTACTCACAATTTTCACAACTGTAATTTTCATCCTAGCCAAATAGGCAGATAGAAGCCTCATGTGTACTAAATGAAAAACACCTTAAAAAAGAAAAGTATAAACAGAAACCAAAAGAAGCAAAAGTATCCTTCTTTCTAACGTATATGAATCTCCGACCCATGAGCCATAAGCACTTGTGTTTCAGGCTCAAGGTTAGAGTGTGAAATGAATGAGACCAAAACTCTGCCTAAACATGAAAAGTTCAGGGGTCCCCACAAGTTGCCTGTTCAATTTACAGGGGAGAAATAGTATACCTGCTGAGGTAAACCCTTTAGTTCGGTGATATTTATACTGTCAGCATAGGCCATCTTCCAGGTGAATTATGTATAATAGTAGTAACAAAGATTATTACTGCAGGTTAATTGCATAACTACAAGTGTATACAGTTGTTTAAATAACACTGCTGTGAACACAGATATGCTTGCCCTCTATTGCTATATTTTAATATGCTTTCTTGCAGCATGAATTTTGATTAATGAATTTCTAGGTGAATTGATTACAATACTGTGATTAAATGTAATCCATTAAAATGTCTCTGATGGCATCTCTGTATTAGAAAGGAATTAGGGTGATTCTTTAGTCTTTGCATGTGTGAGGGTTTCTAAAACACATTTTAGCAACTACATATGTGAAAGTTTTGGAAAATTGAATGGAGTTTCTTCCAAACAACCCTTATCATTAAAGTATGTAAATAAGTAGTAGGGAAGAAACTGTACCATCCTTTTAGAGTTTCTGTGCTGTAACTTTTGGCATGGCTACTTTTTATCTTTGGGGACTCAATACAGAATTTTTTCTTTTTTTTTTCTTTTAAGTTATACCTTGGTTTATTAAAACAAACCCACCTTATAACACCAGTTCAATGAAGTGCTTGAGTACCACATAATCTCCACTGCTGTCATATACATAAAGGTTTGTATGTGCTTTTTTTCTCACAAGAACAGAGTTTAGGATAATTACTAAGACACTGAGAAAATACCTTGTGTTAAGAGGCTCATTATTAAGTCTGCCAATAAATCTAACTAAACTCAGTCACAATTAAAAATAGAACTATTGACTATAAATAATACATGAAGAATTAAATTCTTTCAAGTACTTAATATTTTCATAAAGAGTTTAATTTTGTCTGAAATGTTGATGTTTTCTTTGCACCACTATTTTAATGAAAAGATTATAATTCACCCTATTTTGTGATTAAAAGTATGTAAAAGAAACATAGACATCCTGATTTTTTAATGCTTTTTCTTTCTGTCTGATTGCAGGAACATGAGTACCATTTTCGCTTTGGCTTTTTGTTTTGCTTGTGTTTTATTTTGGTGGAGATGAGCCACATCAAAACAAAACAAGGATACAGACTGAAGACTTAATGAAGAAATTATTCTGTTTTCAAAAGATTTATATTTCAAAACATGATGGTCTATATTGCAAGTACAGCTGATGGAGTATATTCTCCGTAAATATTGCATTCTAGTCCTAAAAGTCAAAAAGGTGTAACCCCTCTGCAAGATATTGATGAAAAACTCCACTAAATTGTTATGCCACCTTCAATTCCCTGAACAGTGGCCCTTTAATATTTTCTTCTAATAGGAATCATAGATCCAGGCTGCAGCATACTAATGAGTCTAAGCCTACCAATTACATTTTGCTCTCCATTTCAGATTAAATGACTGTCTGTCTACGCACTCTTGCAGCCCACCCCTTCCACACACCACGGTGTCCTGGTTTTCAAAAATAGAAATAATAACAATAATAATGTACTGTATCTTTCCAGTTAGCTACAACTCTATATGCTTTGTTAGGCTAATGATAAAGAAAATGCCTGAATCTCAATGTGTTGGTAGCTGCTTCATGAGGATAATCAACTTGCCATGCATCCCTGATGCTTTGCACAGCAGAACAGAGAGATAGGCTTTGAGGATTCAGAAACAGCAAAGTGCACATAGAAAAGAAAAATAACCCACAAATGAAACAGCAGAATAAATGTGATGGGTAAAACCAGTAAAACTGCTTGGAATTTTCCACTTCATTGTTTTCCTCTGGAAAAGACTTTTTTTTCTCATGAAGTACACTTTCCATTATTTTCCTCTTGAAGAAGGTCCTTCCAACTTTCTGGCACCCTTTTTCCCCACAACCCTTGTCCAGAAGATAACTGGATTAGCTGTTGTCTGTATTCCATTCACACTAGCTACCAGATAGCAGTGGTTTGTGGAATCACAGCTTCCAGTAAAACATGGAAAGGTTGCCCTCAGTCTGTCCACTTGCCTGATAGATGCAGGTAGACACCCAACCATACAAAATCATGAACTTACCTTTGAGCTCACACCCTGTACATCTGCAAAAGCCAGGAGGTTGAAATAGACACCTGCATTTCATGGTCTGCCTTCCTTTTCTGTATGTCTAGCATTCATCTTTGCCATCAACACTGAACATGGTATTTTGTTAGTTGTGACAAAAGTATAACTACACAAGCTTGGGACTTCTGAAATAGTGACACAGGCTTTGCTGTCAACAAAAAAAGGACCTAGACCAGGTCCTAGCCTCTTGTGCTTCACAACAGATAAGGAAGTAAGAGACTGCAGTGAAGCTGCAACTATAGGATGCTTTTATGAGAGCCAGAGGTTGGATTTGTGTAAAGTAACTGTAAGAAATGCTTGACAGAGAATTGTAGGAGATGATTATAATATTCCAGAACTTGAAATTCACGTTCATCCAGGAGTACCATGGACAGGGTTACGGCAGGACTGCAAAGAAACAGGTTGCCTAAGATTAGAGGCAAACAAAGGCCACTCAACATGCTTGCCTTCACATACACTGCTGCCTTCAGACAAATTCAGTCTGTGGCTTGCAGGAAGTGTAAAGCATGCTTTCAAGGGATATTTCTCACAGCTCTTGGCCATACATAGTAGCCTAGTTATTTCTCTCCATATTGGGAAGATGTTTCGTGCCAAGGGGATGAGTATTTAGTCCTATGGATTTAATCCAATCCTGCCTGGGCCTGCAATTTTAAAGTATGCATAGCAGCTTGGGGGGCACCCATCTTCACAGAGAAGAGGGTACCTACTGCCCTATGATGCCTCCCAGCACTCACCTTACATGTGGTAGCAGGAAACTAGTTTTAGATTTATGTCTTTAACTTTGGTTTGTGGGTACTTGAGGTCTGCATTGGCATTTTGCTGATGGACATCCTGTTTATCTTGGGACAGGGGAAACACAATGAGCAAAGAAATATTACCACTGCTTGATAAGACCTGTATCTATTGCTGTGAATAGCAGGACAAGACTGGGGCCTTTCTGGAAACTTCTCCTTGCCTCTAAGTGCCCTAGCCTCCATTGTCCTTGTTCCAGCTGCAAATCCCAGTTCATTGTTTTCTGATTAATTTCTTCTGATCATGACATGAATTTCCCTTCCTTCCTTTCTCCTCTGTCTCACCACAGGTGGACTCCTGCTCCATACCAAAGACTTTTGATCTGCTTTCAAAGTAAGAAGAAAACCAACTCCCTTCAGCCTGATAGCTCATGCATGAAATGAGGAAAATGGGATACTGCCAATGGGTTGGAGTGATGCCTGAAGAGTGGATGCAGCACCTCTCAAATTGGCTGAAATTAATGAAGGAGTATGGCTGACCTATACTGTACAGCCACTTCTGGATTGCTTAGTGATGGTGAGCAAAGGTAATAAACTTGCCTCCTAAACCATGTATCTCTTACCTTGTCCTGAGCTTCTGAAACATTGAAAGACTGGATGGGAAGGATGATTCTGTTTCTCAGCTCCCTTCAAAGGCAGGCAGTATGCTCCCAGACTCCTTGCTGGCTGTTGTACAAATGTTCTGGCAGGTCAGAAAGGGACACTTACTCATTTTAATCTCCATCTAATTGTCATATGGCCAGTCCATTTAAAGGATCCCTGGGTCAGCCTCTAGTATAGATTTGCATGACAATTCTGATTGCCTTCTTTGCACAAACTCCAGAATGAGAGCAGAATTCATCCAGCTGACACACAGGAGGGTTCATTATTACCCTACTGAAATTAGTGACAAAACTCCACATGTGGGAGCCATAGGTAGGTTTTAGAGAAATCATTGTTAGGTTACAAGTCACTAAATGAATCCCACTGGTTTTGAATCAAGCACATACACTGTAAGACAACTAGGTGAGTTAACCTACACAAGGGTTGTTAATTTTGCCTGGTAGGCACAACTGAAAGAAAAAATCACACCACAAAACATGAAAATTACAGGTATTCCATTTGTCCCTCTGGAGTTCAACCACATAAACTGCTGAACTGGCACAGTTCAGGAGGGAGCAGAAATACTTCACAGGGGAGGAAACGAATGGAGACTTTGTGGGTTGCATTGGGAGTTTTCTAGGGCAGATCAGCAGCTGCTGGAGGAAGGCTGTTCCATCGAGGAAGATTGCCTTTGATGGTTCTCCATCCACCCTATTTATCCTTCCCTCTGTCCAGGGTGCTAAATGCCAAATAGGGCATTTTGACATTTATGGAGAGGCAGGACCAAGAGACCTTCAAAAGAATGAAGAAAAGAAAAAAGGATTATTGTTTTTAAAAGTGATCCTTGGCAGACAGGTGTGTACCTGAGAGACCTAATTTGGACTTGATCAAACAACCTTGTTGAAAAAAGAGTCCTCAGGGGCAGCTCTGCTTTGATTACGAGTACAAAGAGACATCATGGACAGTTGCAGTTTGCTTTGACTTTAGTTTAGGATTTTAGCCAGTGAGTCTGTTTGATTAACATTTACCGTATTCAGATATTTTTTACAATTCATACTCTTCATATCTACTGCTGTCAACTTCCAGTCAGGAATACAGCAGCAGCTGCAGCCTTCAACATGGTTAACTCTACTGCAGAAAGAATTTTACTCTCTGGTAAAATCTTACTCAACTGCATCAATAACCTATCTGGAAGACGAATAATTTGCCATGGAAGGCTAAGTGACAATCAGAGGGCCTGATATATACAGAAAGGTGAGAAACCTAAATATGACTAGATTGGCCAAATACCAAGTACGAGTGGGACTATACATGAACTATCCAGAAGTACCAGAAACACCTGAACAGTAAGGATGGAAAGAGTTAATTTAAGTGGTATCACAGGTAAAAGCAGGTGCTGTAGTAGTGTCATCTTTTCAGAAATGATACATTCACAGCTAAATATAAAACCAAGCTTTGGTAATAAAACTTGCTATACAGGAGAAGAGTTTTTCACAGTAAACCCTTAAGCCCTGTCTCCTGAGACCTTAAACCTAGGCTCAGAAAATACCTTATAAGACAGGAACAAAGCTGACACAGCCTCCAGTATGGAAAAGATGACCCAATATATCTTTTTCTTCCATAATTTCTATAATTCTGTGAGCTTTCATATTTTGAAAATAAAATTAATTTCTGTTCATCAAATGCTGCCACTGCCTGTTGCCTTGTGAAAGTAGAAACCTCTCCCTTAAAAGTTTCAGCTGCCCTTTATTGCAGTCTTTCGTCTCTGTCACATCATCGTCTTCAGGCTATCTGCACCAGAAAAAATAATAAATAAATGCTTAGGAACAAGGATTAATAACAGGTTTATTGAAAAGGGTAAAAATGCAAAAGGATGCATGATTTTTAGCCTCAGGCTGTTAATGCAGCATCTTACATACATTGTCACTCTTTACCTGTGGAAAACAGGAATGCTGTTTCTGCTGATACTGGAAACATGGCACGTTCACAACACTCTGCTCTGAGAAGACAAGTAATTGTTGACCAGTTGCTATTAATAAACAAAGAACCCCTGACTTGGAGTATAACAGTGCTTTCTGAGAATGACATTTTTTACAGTTTATCTAACTTACCGTATATTTTTAGCACTCCTGAAATGCAGTGTGTCATTTTTAAAATGAATGAAGGTTGAAATGGAGTAGAACAGCAAAAGAAACAGTGGGAATGGAAAGAAACTCTTGATTAAAACGGGAATGACTGAAGCTAGATACACTAAAAAAGCTTGCCATGGAATAAAACTGCTTGTCTGTAGCAAGTGACTTACTTTCCCTGAGCACTTACTATGAACTACACTCTCAGAGAAAAATTAGAATTTCAACAGGACTCAGTAGGGCCAGAAGGGAGACACAAAGGAGAGCTGGACAAACAGCTGTGAATAAATTCCCTCAATATTTTCTCCTGTCCCCTTTTCCTCCCAGTGACAACAAATCTTCATCCTACGTATTTACTCATTCTTGTGTATTGAGTGCTAAGTAGTTAGCCCAAATTTCATGGAGTGAAATTTGTTCCATTGGGAAATAATTGCTCTGTTTGGGGTGAGGAAGTGGAATGTTTTATTACACATCTTGGAAAAGAGATGCGTTTGGATCATTAAGCCACTCTTTCCTTTCTGGATAAAATCAAATCAGAGGGCACTGGAGACACAACAGCAATGGTAGCAAAGATAGATGGACATATACACAGATAAGATGGATGGAGAGATATGACAGACGCTGATAACAGGGTTTTAATATATGGGATAGATAGAAGAGATTACAAAAACTACAATCTTCCTCTGACCAGATGTGGAGACTGTTTTCTGGAATGTTACATTTGGTGTTAAGAATTCTGTAAAAGCATTGAAGTGATCTGATGGATATGATTTATAATAACTATAAAGAAGTTACCAGCCTGTAAATGGAAAAATAGAAAGGCTCTGAGGAGCAGAAAATCATGGAACAACAGAAATAATTTGAAAAATAGTATCCTCAAGTAATATAGACACTTTCTTACTGGTATCTCCAGAGAAGAAACTTCTCACTGAAATAACGCAGCAATCTTGTATCTAGTCCCTGTAACTGATTACATCATCTGCTATATTTAGAATACCTCCAGTGTAACCATGGAAACTGCTTTTGCTTAAACTCATATTATTCCATTCAACATTAGTTGACACTATAGAAACACTTTTAGAAGCTCACAAAACAATTAATGTATCACTGTTATTATATGCCTGTATATATAGCAACATGGGGTTTTGTCTTTTCTTGAAATATGCATTATGCATACCCAGAAATGTCAGATTTCTGACAAAGAGCCAAATGCATGGCAATGGAGTGAGCATACAAGACTTACAGGAGAATTTAGAGTACATCCTCTGTACTTTGCTTTTAGCCCAGCTGTCTAAGGAAAGGGCTCATGCTGTCAGACTGCATGCACAGGTCTGTGTGTCTTTCCCACGCAACTTTTGAACCCAGTTTCAACAAGATTTGACAAAGACAAAAAGAGGAGGTTTTTAATCTCCCACAAGACTTGCAAAAAGATAAACAGCTATGCAGAAGATAGTCTTACCAGCGATCCCACTGAAAGACCCATAAGTGCAATTCATACTAGATCTAGGTATATCTGCAAAAAAGAGTCTGTGTGATTTCTGCAAGATATGGAACTACTTATAATGCTGATAAAAATATTAGAAACCAAATAAAATATATACATTTACATTGCATCATAAAAGTGCAAAAAACCTTTCTTTTGTTCTTTCATAAATATGCAGTTTTGCAGAAATAATTAAAAAATACTAAACAAATATCAGAACTTCAAATACCAGAAAACCTAGAGAGGGAAACAGGAAAAACACTTAGAAGCAGAAGTCCCAAACTCAGCCTTCCAAACTGGAGGCAAAGAACTACAATGATTTCAATATGAAACTGCTTTAAATTTCTGCAAGTGATTATCCGAGAATGAAAGGTAAAATTAGCACTAGGAAACAAAGTACTACAAGGTTAGTGCAGATGCCCAGTTTTCACAGCACAGGAATGTTGCCGTGAGGTCCCAGATGCATCTGTGCTTTTCAACATATTTAGAACTGAGCTATAAATGGGAATGAGGTGATCACGTTTGCGGGTGACACTTAATTGTAAATAATTACAGAAGGATCTACTGATATTATGTGGCTGAGCGATAAAATAGCAAATGATATTCCTTGGTAATAAATATGAAGCAGAGTATGTGTGTGGAAAATAACCCAAACTACACATGCATAGGGATGAACTCTAACTTAGCAATTATTACTGAGAAAGAGATTTTAAGTTTATAGGCATCTCAGCACAAAGATGGGGATAAAAGACATATCAGATGTTCAGAGTTATTGGAAAAGTTATTGAAGCAAAACAGAGAAGATCTTATGTCACTTGTGAATTCAGGGCACACAACACATTTTTATGGCTGTGTGGATTTTAGTCACCTTAGAAGTGATGTGAGAGAACTGGTAACATGAGGAGGAAGAAGATAACAGAGAGCCAGGCTATGGCATCCTTTCAAGAAGAGAAGAATAGATGAGAATTCCTCAGCCTGGAAGAGAGTCAGCTGAGAGGTGGTAAGATTAAAGCCTACAGAGACATGAATTGTATGGAGAAGATGAAGGGGGAGTGACCTCCTTCAAGCTGGGGAGAAGATGAAATAGGAAGAAGGGAAATGGCCTTGACCCCAACTTCCACTTCATGTGAGAGTCCTGTCAGTGGCATATCTTTTACATCTGTTCTAAGTTCTATATCCTGTCTCTGAGTGGTGCTAGCCAAGAATGCACCGCTGCATAAAGAGACTGCAGGAAAGCAGAGGAATCATTACAGAAGCAGCAAAGAGAGGTTTCTAGTAACTACATATCTAAATGAGCAAAGCACTCACTAAAGATGATGTTTTCAATCCATTAGAGCTTCGTGAGTAGCATGCTGTCACTAGCAATATTCCAGTTCTGCAGTATCATCTTGGCAAGACTAGCTAGATATTTCGAGTGGCACAGCACTTGTTTTGAAAAGACTACAGTCTTTCATCATTTTCACCCTTTTTCTCCGTAACAGCAGACAAAACTTGCTGATGGCTAGAGTTACCAAGTTGTGGCATGGGACTAGACCTGTAGAACAAAACAGATAGTGGTGAAGACCTGACATCTTCAGTACATGGTCTGGGAATGAAGGTGCTTCAGCTTAGCCCTAGCCAAATACCATGGTCTGAAGGCAGCAGACCTACTTCTGCCCTTCCTGTGCTTCCAGGAGGGCAGCCAGCCCTCCCAGGCCTGCTTCAGGGCTGTCCTGGCACCCTCTCTTTGTGCAACCAGGTTGTAAAACAGGTTGTTGAAATGATCTAAGTTAACAATAACCAAGGAGAAAAATCTACACAGAGTATTGCCCTGCTGCAAATGATGGTCAACAGATTGCCAGCTGCTGGCTGGGTTTTGTCCACATGACTTCTGCAGGAAAGCAGCTAAATGGATTTTCAGCTCAGTGGCTGAGTAAAGGAGGACAAAATGAAATGATAGTGAGAGTCAGTTCCTCCAGCAACAGGCTGTCCCCATAATGACCAGAAAGAGATACCTGAAAGTCAATCCTGCAGTGTTGAGTTTTTGGAGTCCCTTACATAGCATGGATCAGGGAATGGCTCCTTTCTTCAGAGAGGAGCTCTGCAAACCCTTGATGGTGACAGATCACCAGTTACATTCTGCGGAATCTTCCATATTGAACACATGAGATCCAGAAGTATCTCATGCTGAAAGAAAATTATCGCTCACATGTATTAGATTGATTTTCAAACAAAAATACTCTGTCACCTTTTATGTGTTTAGCAAACTTTTCTCAAGGCACCAATCCCTGTTCAATCTTAGGAGGCTCAAAGATGCTGGCTTTCAAAGCATAGCCTTCCAAAATATTTTGCAGACTTTTCATGGTATGTTCCCTTGTACCAGTGGAATTCTGTAAGAGGAAAATCAGATTGTTACCAACATCCGGAAACTAATTAGGAGGGAAAAGTACATTTCAAACTGTAAATATTCCTTTTTATACTCCCAGAGCATTACAAATTGAATGACAACTTGATTTTCAACCCCCACCCCTTCTGCAGTGTTAAAAATGTGACTGGAAAATAATATATCACCAACATGAAACCTTGTTTTACAAGTACAAGTTTTAGCCTAAGGCAATAATTTCAAGCAATCAAGTGGGAAATCCTGAAAATAGGGGCTGGAATGTCCTCTTGGAGTGGAGAGGCACCCTGAATTAATGCGTTGTCTGCATGTTGATGTTTTGTAGCATCTTATTCCTTCTAATGGGGCAGAGATGATTTCAGATCTACACTAATTTGCTAAGCAATGTCATTACACACCTCCAAGTCATTTGCATCTCACTTTAATTCTTCAGTGTAACATAGAGATTTCCATAGTCCCACGTAATATGAACCAGCTGAATGGATTCCAATTTATCAAGAAACTATAAATTGCAAAATGTCAAGCTGAAATGGCAGTAACAAGCCCAGTGATCACTGTCCCATACATTTTAGATTGTTATTTAAGGTCTCCTGGGAGATCAATGCTGTATAACCTATTTCTCAGGACTCCTGTCAGCTATATGAACTCTTTGCAACTGCTTTCACTAATACGTTATGACTTGTTTATGATACTGAAGAATAAGTGATGGGATCAGCATGGTCACGGAAGAATGGGAAATGATGTGGAAGTTGTCTGGAAAAGGTATAATGTTTTTTCCTGTCTCTCTATGCATATTCTGAAGGACTATTGTTAGGCTATCCCACAGGCATCCCATTTAGCTCCCTCACACAATGTGTTTGAGCCTAGATGTTCCCTCTTTGTGAAAAATACAGTATCTGGTATACTAACTGACTCCTAAACAATAATTGCAGAGCTCAGACTCAAGATTTAGCTTTAAAATTAAATTTAGAAGTTACCAAGAAGATCTGTCAGCAAAACTTTAAATCTGTGGATTTCTTCACAAATTGTGCATCGGCCAGGCAAGCAATACCCGACTTAACAGCAGCTGATATAGCAGCTCATTTTGACCTCCACTGTGTCCCTGCCTGCTACCCTTGGTGCATATGGCTTCAAGGAAACAGAAGACTGAATCTCTTCAGCAGAGATTTCCAGCTCCAGCTACTGCAGATGAGATGGATCCAACAGGTTCTTCTGGGGAGGTAACAAACAAGTTCCCACTGAGCAGGAAATTTGTAATGGTACCTCCATTATTTTCCCACTTCCTCAACCCACTCTTCTCAGTGAATAAGCTAAGCCTGATCAACGACGCGCTGGAAAGAGCAACCAAAAAACCAAAATTGGCCACCCTCTATCCCTTCTGTGGGAGCAGCTTCTGATAAGGAGGCTTGAAAAGCAGCCTTTGCCAAACATTACAGAGGGGAGACCACTGCTGAAAAAACATCATACCCTTTCTTTCTTACCCTTCTTGAAGCCACATTCTCTTGCTCTGTGTCCCAGTCCTACACCATATGTATTCATATCCTCTTGTGCAATCTGCAATGTTGTCGGCACCTTGGAAGCATGTCTTTCAGTCTGACAGCAAAGGGAATCATGTCCCTCAGGAGGCTGCTGTGTGCAAGCTGTTTTCAACATTATATCACGGATTTCCCAAAAGACTCATGCTATCAGTACAATTACTTTCATTTAACAGAGGACATAACTGCACTGAGAGCTTACTGGTTTTCTCAGAGATTTCTCATGTGAATCATATTTTTAGCTCAAGCATACATATAAGTATATACTTAAGTCCATTTACATTGCTGTCTAGGACTACACTATTAAAGACTTATTTTAAAGCCCACTTTAAATCCTCTTGATTAAAGTCCATGCCTATATGTCTTTCTGAGTAAGAAAACTTCACCAAATTGAAGTCCTATGTATAACATGGATAACTGAAAGATAAAATACTGTTCACTGTACAGAGCAAGGAAATATATCAAGGGCTTTCATACTTGGTGTCAGGCATGCTCAGATTCGTTTTGGGTCTGCCCTCTGAGCAGAGAAAGTAGTAGCAGGCTGAAACTGTAACACATAAAGAGAAAGAAACATGGTGGTCTCACCTGATAATGAGAATGCAATGTGTTTTCTGTTGCCTTCCTTTCCCACCTAAACATAAATGTCTACTTGTTTTCCAGAAAGCCTTAAGAATAATTAAGCCATTTGTCTAATAATGGAAAGTTTCGTTTCCCATTGTCTGCAATGCCATAGCATATCCTGCATCATTCCTACAAGGTAGTGAGTTTTGCAATCAATATGAACCTAACTGTGTTTCTGTGACAAGATGCTTTAAAAGATTATGTTCTCACGTAATTTTCCATGAAACTCGTCTGCTCCCTTTTTCTTCCCTCCCTGCACAATGATTTGCAGGACGCAGTCAGAATGAGATATTTGTAAAAGCATCACCTTATTTCAAAGACACAGATATACAGATCTCTCACAGCAAAGTATTGCCCATTGCATTGAAGTAAAAGTCATAATGAGAAGAATTAAATTGTAGGAAGTGTTTCAGTTGTTAAATATAAACTATTAAAGCCTTTCTCTTTTCTGTCACAAGACATGGCATGTATTTTCACAGTACTATAATTCAAATAACTATTGAATGATAGCTGTTAGGTTCATGTTCTGATTCTTAATCTAGGTATCTGTGTCACACTTTCACAATGCTATATGAAAGGACAGTGTTGCTTTAGCCTAATGGAAAGAGACTGTTTTTCTGAATCTTTGCCCAACATCACAATTATATCTTGTTCCACAGCACTTCATCATAGACATATGCACACCCAAATGTGCATACACACATTGCCTAATTTAAACTGCAACAGAAATGCTGTATCCTGATAAAACACGACCTTTTGGGGGTGAAATCTTGCAACTATTTAATGGCATGCAGTCATGCACATAAATTTTAAGAAATTGGGGGCTTGGCTACAGGGGGAGCTGCAAGAAGCAAACTGGTCACAAACTGAGATTTGGCAAAACCATCAGGATTAGTAGTCAGAGACTTAAAGACAAAGCTGCCTGCAGTGCACAAAGGTAGGGAGACCCTCAGCTTCATGGCCCAGTTAAACCAAAGCAGTTCCAGCAGCAAAATCTCTGCTGCTGTTTGGACTTGCTACTGACTCAACCTGGGTCTTCCAAATCTCTATTACCATTTTCTGCAGCACAGAGATATTTTTTCTATATGTTTGTGCAACAGAGGCTAACAGTGCCCAGTGTACCTGTGCCAGCTCTGGCTGGGCTGGCTTGAGCACAAGAAACAGCTTAGATGAACTATATACTGTTCCTTTCCTGTCTTGCGGAGAAGCATGAGGTATTGATATAGGCTTCCCACCTAAGCAATGATTTACTTTTTCCTTGCTTAGCATATCAATTCAGACAGGATCAAAGTACTAGCTGACATGGCTGAAAACTAATCAGCTTGTAATTTACACGGGTTACCATGCTAGTATTGTACATCATTTCATTAATAAATATGACAAAAATCACACAACTCTGCTTGCTGATCATTCGTATTACATAGGAAATCGACTGAGAATGTCACCAGGAAAAAAAATAATCTGTATTCACTCAGAATTGGGAGCACTTTTTCCCATTTTTCTTTTCAGGAGTTGTCCAAATCTTTAAAAATATAGCAGAAAAGTTGCTTTGATTTTGTAAAATGTCAGCTATCCCTAAGTGGCTTTTTTCTAGATTATGAAAAGTATTGACAGGCTTTCTCATTTGCAACTCCAGGAAAGTTCTGCAAATCTTCTTCTTTTTTTTTTTTTTTTTTTTGCACGATTTTAGGTCAATAAATATCAGGCCATATGCAGAGGAAATGGGACGAAAAGTGAAGCAGCTGAAGAGTCATCAAGTGAATTGCTTCTTTTCAAAGATCTACTAAATTAGAACAAAATTTTTGAGACACTAGGAATCACTCAATAAATCTTTGAAACAGCTCCACATCTCTTCAACAATAAAAATATTTTGCAAGAGGCAACCTGAATAGCTCACCTCTCTCCTCTGACTGTAGGTATGAGTGGCTTTGTAATATTTTAGTAGGGGACAACCGGTCCTAGTAGCAATCCTGTGAGTTGTCTGGTAAAAACAATCAGTAAATTAAAAGCAAAAGAAAATTTCGGATGTTGTCAAAGCGCAGCCCAAGGGAGTAACCAGGACTTTGGGTATCTAACAGTGCTGCATGGTGCTGCCCACCTTCTAGCTTTCTGCATGCAGTGGTCACCCACAGGCTGATCTTAGATGGAATCTCTTCCACTTTTCCCTAAGCCTTTTTGCCCCTCTGATAGCAGCCACGCTGCCAGGTCCTGTGCCAGACTATTCACTTCCTCTGCACAACTGTTTTCCCTTTGGCTGCTGGCCAGGCCAGCATCGCTTTCTGTGGTACCTAGATCTTTGTAGGGTATCTCTACTGGCTGACTTGGCCAGCTGCTCTCTGACACGTTCGGCACTTTCACTGCAGATGCAGGAGTGCGTTTCATAGTCAAAGTGAAATTTGGGGTTTTTGATGACCATGTTTGGCTAGTCTTTCTCATTTAAATTAGAAAATATCAGCAAGTGGAAAATAACGCAGATTAATTGTAGGGTTTTTAAAGGCTAATATCACACATAATATAATTTTTGTAAAATGCTTTGGCTTAGGATGATCAATTAACAAAAAAAAAAGACTAAAACAATCTCTAAGTGCAAGCATCATGGAAAGGACTGAATGCTTAATAATTTCAGGCCATGACCAGTAATAATTGAGAATAATGCTTGTCTCAAGCATAATAATATTAAAGGATAACAACGCTATTTTAGATGGGAAAGGTGGAAGAAAAAAAGTTTGGTCTGCTTTGATGCTCAGGATGCAGTCTTTGACTTTGTCAAGATAGAGTTGAAGAAGGAATGAATTATTCATATAAATGTTGCCTTAGTAACAAGCCAGAAAATAAAATGAAAGAAGCTCCTTGATTTTAAGGGGGAAACTATAAATTTGAGCCTATTAGATCTGAAACTTCAACAGTTTGTACCCTCTGTGGCAACTGTAACTTATGTCTACACCTGCAACAAATCAGATCTCCATGATCCCAATTCTCCGCACATGATCAATTTTTAGCATTCAGAAGAGTGCAGGAGCAATTGCCTCAGTAAGCTCCATGCCCCATAAGATGAGTATTTGAGCATCACGCAGAACCTAGTCCTATAATGAGTGGAGGTGTGGTTTTAATTTTCTTTTTCTAAAACTCTAGTTAGCTCCATTCAAAATGTTTTATTAAATGAAAAGTAATGCCAAAAAGCAAAGCACACCAAACTAGGAAATTTAAGTGCAAAAAGGACAATGAGAAGATTTTCAAACAACACATTCTTGTGGGAAAGGACACAGGTACATAGCTTGGCATTTCCAAAACAATTAAATCAATTAGGGTGAAACCAACAAAAGGAATAGAGTGGGGGTTTTATACTGCCTAGTGAAAATCAGAGCCTGTGCTTGAAACATGAACTCCCATTCAGTGCCTGAGGAAAATTCAACACCTAAACCTGTTGCAGCTGGCGTGATGACATGGAGTTGCCTGAAAAAAGGCAGGGGGCAAGAAGGGAGTGTCCCAAGGCTGCCAGCATGGGGGATGGTGAGATGCCAAAAGGGTGATCGCTGCGACAAGGGTCTCTGCCTCAGACACCCAGACAGAGAGCACTGCAGGGTGAGGCAGTGGGCAATGCCTAACCTTCCCTGCTGTGGGTGCTCACCCTGGCGGGGGGAGCACATCACTGGGAGCTGAGCTGTTAACCCCTCAGTGCAACTGTGGTGTTCAGGACACTTACCTGGGAATGGGCACCACAATATTTTAGAGAGGACAGGCCTAAATCAGAGCATTGGTAAGCTGCCTCTTGGTCTCGAATGTTCCTGCTGGCTTTCAGAGCCCTCCCTGACCTCCTTTGCTGGGGTATGAGCATGCACATAATGTATCCTAGCAGCTGCAGGTGCCTACAGTCATACAAAAACATTAGCTACTCTATGTTTAGTGTTTAAAATGGGGTTATTGTTCAGCTGGAGAACAGCAATACAGCTGGTGACCAGGGCACCACAGGGAATGCTTGCCAGTCAGCATGGATAGCCTGTGGTGTGAGACTTATTTTTCTGAAAGTTGTTGTAGTTTTAATTCTCTGTTCTTTGGCTTCTTTTGCAAGTCTATTTCTATTCAGCTTTTTCTCATGTCATTAAAAACGAGCTCAGCAACAGGATTTGACTCAGTAAACAAATCTGAAGCAAGGTTAGGAGCAATACCAGGTTATACGACCAGATAACCTAGTATATATTCTTTCATAGTCATTCTTTTTTTTTCTTTCCTTCCCCCCTCCTGCTTTGTTTTCTCTTTCTTTTTTTTTCCCTGAAAATATTTCTTTAACCAACTGTACAAAATCTTAGAGAAGACAGAGTGAAATGAGGTATCTTTGTAGCACATTTCTTAATGTCCCGGGTGTAATCAGTTGAGACAACCTTTAGCAGTGGAGAGTTTAAGTAAGGGTCAGATTGATAGGAAAAATTTGAATTCTTCTGCTTTCTAGAAGGTTTAATATATAAATATATTTTTGGCCAGAAAATTTAATATGGATAGGTGCTTTCAAGCAGTATGCTTTCAGTATATCATCTGTGCCTGGTGTTTTTCCGTTCATTATCATCTAAACTTGGCTTTACAGACTACCTTACATCAGATCATTTGAAAGCAAGGTCTGTTGATTTCAAGGTTAAGCTTGCTGTTACAATAAAGCACTGCTAAAATGTTAGCTCTCTATAGAAAAACCTTGGCGAAGGTTCACTCTATGCACAAGTTATTGTCTTGGAATGCTGCATGGAAATTAGAAGAAAAGACAAGCTAAATTACAAGGATGTTTCTTTAGAGCAATCACTTTTGTTTACAATAGCTTCACTTGGAGAACATTGAAAGACCCTGACTTTACACTGTTTTTGAGTCTGTGTTCACGTAACAGGGGGCTTATACTAACGTTCACACTTTCCCAGTAAAAGTGCCAACAGATTACTCCACTGGAGTGACTGCATCTTGTCAGACAATGCAAAGGATAGGCAGGGCTGGATAAAGTGGGCCCATGGACTTAGGGGATCCCCATCACTGTCACATGGCTGGATACCACCAAGTTTGAGCAGCTCCAAGGTTCCCCCAAAATCATAGAATCATAAAATAGAATCAAAGAATCATAGAAAATGATTCTCATGGGTTATCACAGACCCATTCTAAGGAAAGCCTCAGCTGGGGCAGGACTGACTCAGCAGACAAGTAAACAAAAGTGTTTTTGTTGCATTTATGGTATGTTTTCATTCTGCTGAATTTAATAAACTAATATCAGGCAGACTCCTGGCAATTTTCATCTTACCAGTTTATCTTGCTTGTTGTAAACCTGCCTTTTATTCCACCTAAGATATTACATCAAACTTGTGAGGGTAGTGACGCTTGTGAAGTTGATGACTACCAAGCCATTGCTGCTTCTGCATTAGTTTTTTGTGTTGATAACCTGAAAACCCAATCTCCGAGTGGGGCAGATTAATGCTTGTACCAGACAGCTCCACCAGGATCATGGGTTTTAAAAATTCTCCTTAGCAAATGGAAGTTTCATTAGAGGTTAGAAATATAAATTGGTCAAGTGACAGATTCTGTGATATGATGGAAGCTCAATTATAAGTGGATAACATAATATAACAAGTTCAGATGAAATCCTATTAGAGTCTGAAAATCCAATATCTCATCTTCCTGACTTTTAATTGATCTTTACACATATTGTCATTGCAGTCAAATATTTGAAATGATTCCTGTACACATAAACAAATGTAAGCACATTAACTCTGTTAATAATTTTAACAAGTAATTTGTATTTCCCATTAGACTGTCTTACAATTTGCTTTACTATAATTAAAGATATCATCAGTGATAAGCTTTAATGTGTTATTTAAAGTCTGCCTGTTTATAAGATTTGCTTTTATCATTAACTGCAGGTTGATAAGATCCACATCATTAAGAAATTAGATTTTATGTCTAAAGCAAATAGAGTGTTCAGGTAGGGAAGTACTGCTGATTTTTTTATAAATCCTAAATATAGACCATTCTTCCTAAGGTTGATCTGTGGTAAGACAAGCAAGTTTATTACAGCATGACTTTCAGTCTGCTTTACAAGAAAAGCAACAGTTTTCCGTTGTCATAAAATTACACATCTCTGCAGTGTCTAGAGCACTGTTGGGCAAAATAAGTTCTTCACATGAACATAGTTACAGAAACTTGCTGTGGGGCAAAGTCACAAGTTACTTTGCTTTTGGGTGAGATGAAAAGCCCTAAAAGAGTGGCAGTCCTTTTGCTGTCAAAGCCCAGACAGCACAAGCTTTAAAGACCCAGCTAGAAAAACAAGTGGGATACATGAGATATGGTTAAATGCTTTGCAAATTATTTGCTGCTTATGCCCTTCCAAATCAGATTCCAAACACTTCTCCTTTATTCTTGACTAATAGTAGGAATCAATAGACTACCCACCTCTGCCCCCGCTCTGTCTTGTATTATTGCCATGTCCCTCTTAACAGCAGCGCTCTGAACTGAGTTGAAGATTTCTTTCACATTACTTGCCAAGAAGAGAGAGAGAATTAATATGTACATTTCCAGCTTAAGTTTTGAACTATTTGTTTATGGTACAAATGTGACTTTTGGTAGTCTTTCTTTAGACATACCAAATACCATCACTTTGTAAACAAAACCAACTTTCAACACCAGCTATGACCAATTCCATTGCTCTAGTTCAGCAAAATAGAACATACATTCAATTCATAATCAAACAGCCAAAATCAACCTGCAAGGCTGAAAAACTGAGAAGTGGTTTAGCCTTTCTTATTTTATTTTATTTTATTTTTAAGGTTATGAGAATTTTAGGTCTCAGGTAGATAACATCCTACTGAATAAATTAGCAGAGTAGGTGGAGGTGAAATTAATTTTCCTTAGTTTATTTTTCACTTGTGGTTTGTTTGCAGGGTTTTTTTGTACTTAATTTTATTTTAAGGGATGAAACACTTACTCCCCAGCATCAACACCTGCTGCTTTACAGTTCTACTGTTCTTATTTTTGTGTAGAGAGGAGATGATTTGGACCTTAATTAAAATTGGAATCACTTCTTACCGTGGAATCATATTAAACATTTTGCTAGCAAGAACTAGCACACAGCAAAAAGTTTTTCTTGTTATTATTTTGATGATATGTTGAAGATTCCTCCAGAAGACTACAAAGACAATCACTGGCAACTAATACATAGGTGCTCTTCCATTCCACATGATTTTCAGAACAGCACAATCATTTGCATCCTCCTTGTTTGAGATCTCAGCTACCCTTCCTTTATATTTTCCAAATCGTCAAGAGCAGTGTAGATTCAAGTATAACATTAACCGAGAACTCTTTAACTATTTATGCTGCTATAATTTTGTATTGATTTTATGTAAACTTTTAACCAAACATAGATTGCACTGCTTAAAGAAGACTTTTGGGAGTTCCTAATAAATTGCTTTTCTGATCTTTAATGGAGCATTAGTAATTATCAGATACAATGTGATTTAAAGTCATTTAGAAGCCACGGAACAGTAGCTTGACAGAGAACATTTCTGTCTCACTAAAAAGTTGTGCTATATGAAGTTTATATCTGACAAAAAACACTAGGAAAAATACTGACAATTTATTTTGATTGTAAAATTCTATATGCTCATTCTGATATCATATGCTGTATAGTATTTTCATCATTAACAACTACTGTAGTGGTTTAAGCATTTCTGGAGGAAAAAAAATAGCACAAGTAAGGTCATATGCACAACAGAAGGCTGCAAGACAAACTTACACATGTTTTCAACAAAATCTTAACCAAAGGAAAATAACCAGGTCCAGAGCAGGTAAGAAAATGAACCAATAAATACAAACTCCTTGCAGTGGTCAAAATTAAAATAGTTTGCCCGCGTAGAGATCAAAACAGAGAGAGATCTGATTATTCCTGTGTTAAGAAAGAAATTCTGGTGATAACCAGATCTTTAGACTTTCCGTTTAGTTGTGGGTTAACAGCCAAGGAAACCCAATGAATGTGCATCACTGCAACAAAGATCATTAGGTAAATAGAAGTTGCTATGACTCAGCATCTGGAAACAAATGCATCTGAGTGGGTCACATGAAAGGCCTGACAAAGCCCTCTGTATCTTATCCATTTTGTTTCCAGCCCTTTGATAGCATCTCTGGTACTTGCTTTAGACACAAAAGAGTTCAGAAATTTTTCCAGTCTTCCTGTGGGTAGCTTGGCACAGCTGGTTTAAGGAGGCTGACTGCGCAGTGAATCGAAGAGGCACTGGGGAGAGAATTCACTTCTTTGTGTTGCTATTGCTTTATCTTTTGCTGTTGACAATTCCTCATATTTTCAGCTGTCTGTACCTAAGGTACAGACTTTCTATTAGTACCCATAGACATGAGGAAAGGCCCCATTACCTCAGAGCTGTATAGAGGTCTAAGAGAAAGTATTTCCTATTCCTTGTTCCCCACATGCTAAAGATGCTACAGCTTTCAGTTTATCTCTCTGCCCCTATCAGAGCTCACTACATCCACAGCCTGCTTGCAGTGATCACTGGCAATATTCATCATTGCTCCCTTCTTCACTGCTCATCCCCACTTGCCCCTGAACCTCCACCCCAGCTGCTGATCTCCCAGGTCCCAAGCCTCCCATGCCTGCCTTTTGGTCACCCAGCTCACACCAAAATCACCTCTTCAGTCTCCTTTCCCTGCTAGCTGCTTCCGCTTTGTCTATCTGGCTGTTACCGCCACTCAATTCTCTTTCATATTTCCACTCAAACCACAGTAAGCACTGCCCAGGACTGCAATAAATTTCAGATAACCCATTATTTGTTCCTTGCATCAATCTACCCTGATGCCTTTTATCAGTTTCCTCCCTAGGGAATTACTTGCCCTTTACTTGGCCCCTATAACACTGTTGGAGTAACTGTATTCCTATCAAGTCTACTCATCTATCTCCAGCATTTATGGTGCTCAGATCATTACAGAGCGTAGGTATCGTTACTTTTCCCAAGATCACCAATTACCATTGAAGCCACTTCCTTAAAACTCAGCCCATTAATTAGATATTCCGATTAGTACCCTCATCCCTTTCTCACTACCTCATATATGCATTTCAATACCTTTACCAAACTATGAATAAAGGAACAAGCTTGCAGGAGTTGTACTTATAGGTGCTTTCTAACAGGCTGCCATGAGCAGAAGAGCTCCACACCTGTTTTGCAGCTTGCCAGATCTGCAGGACTGGTGCATGACCCATAAAAATCTGTTCATTGACTCAAGTGGTCAATGAGTAAGGTCTGCTGCCTTATCTCTTTGTTTGTTAGAGCAGACAAGAGTAACACGGTTAAGCAAGCATTCTTAAGATTTAAGAGAGGGTTTTTTTTAACTGCCTGTTTCATGGTGTACCATAACTCATGGAGGTCATGGGCCTGACTCTAGAAAGCAGAAAGCCCACAAATATTTCATAGAGCACTTGCTGGTGGAAAGAAACACAAATGTTCACAGCCAGCAAGCAGCTAGCTTACCTCATCCATTACCTCAATCAGCGTATTCCCATGTGTGCAGGAACCTTCTTAGGTAGATCTAAAACAAGACAATGATTGATTATGGAAGGAACCGTTATATAACTTAGACATTATCTCGCTTTCCACAACCCTAATCACAAAGTTCCAAATGCATTCAAGTGACAAACCAATTTAAAAACAATTTGACTCCCAAGACAATCACAACAGGGAAAGACTTTAAACTGAGCAGGTATTACAATGCAATTAGCACAATTAACCCTTTGTCACAGCAGCAAATCAAGACGTTCCAACTCTTAGTGTTTCTTTAAAATGTCTGCAATTGGAAAATTGACTTCCAGCAGGGAGGAGTTAACACTATGGCATACACTTCCTTACAGATTTTTAACAGTCACCAGGTGGCAAGATCTATTTATACACCATATGTTTGTAATAGGATCTCAATTTGTAAGATACAACATTAAATTTTTTGAATGAACATACCGAACAGAATAGTATGGCAACTGGAGCAGCAATAGCATGATGAAACGTGTGTTAATATAATAATCAGCCGTGTTTTGTTCCATATGGCAATTTATGATAACAGTTAAGCTAAACCCCATCTGTTTCTTCAAAAACTGAATGCAATAAAAGAAGAAAGGTCACAATCATGAACTTCTGCCTCCAAGTCACGCTGCGTGTATTTAATAATGAATGTATAGCTCACTGGTTTTCTGTATGATGTGTGCCAAGTTAAAAGGCAAGTTTCTTCTGCATGCAAAGTAGCAGTTTTGGAGAGAATCTTACTCCCTATCTCCAAACTTATTGAAGAGCCTTGAGGAGGTGCACAGATGGCAGCAGAATGGTCAATGGCAATGTAAAGAGCAGGCCTAAATTTTTCCTGCACTGAAGATCCTGTCATCTCAGAGTACACCTGATTCTACAGCTATGACAAGACAAATAGTATATTCCACACATCTAACAGGTGTGCTGTGCTACCCTTCTGCTTGTACTGAAATGTGCTGACAGTACAGCAATGGAGAACATTTGTCTTTATAACAACTGACAAGATGCATGATTACTGCTGTAAGGATATCAAGGAAAAAAATAAAAAAGAAGGCCCTGTCCATGGGCCTAGTTATTAGTCACATGCTGAAATGCTGACCAAGTCTAAGAAAGTAGGAATTATTTGTAAAATTGCCTTCAAAGAACATTATCTCCCACCCATCCACCAATAAGCAGACCAAACAGATCTCACCTGCACCAGCTTTTCATATTTTTTTGTGAGAATTTCTGACAGTTTTGTAACTTAGCCAAGCTCAAACTCTTAATGGTCACCTGAAATTCATCACATCTGTGGCTTTATTTCTTTAACCTTTGAAAAAAGTCTAATTATTACTATGATGGATTTTTATCTACGTAAACATCTCAGAAGAGATGCTACCCATGAAATTGCACACTGTGAGCAAAATCTATGTATACTGTGGTTTGGAAGGCAAACCTCTCCTGGGATACGTTTGAGGGAAATATAATTGTATAGCCGCATATTCAAAAAGAGTATCATCACCTGGTGTTCCAGGTTCATAGGATTCCCATGTACAAAGACTGGACACCAAACAGAATGTAAACAATCAAATGCTCCAGTGTATTTATTGAGATATTAATGCAAAGCAAATATATATATATATTAATGCAAAGCAGGTTACATACATACCAACCCCTGCTTGAATGGGATACCGCCAAGCAGGAGAAGGAGATAGAACATGTTGCCTGGTTGGAGGTTTGGTAAGCAGTGCGTCATCAGGGTGTCCCCTGAATCAAGATACACATCTGGCCTTCTCACCCATCCATCCCTACACAGGTCCTTATATCCTGCCTTGGGTAGAGTGGAAAATTACCAGTTGCAACATCAGTGTACACGTGGCCAGCGTGTGAACAAATGTTTACTGGTATAAGACTCCCTTTTGCTAACAGTGGTGTTAACTCCCCTATTTTCAAGGTTGTGTTCCTACAACCTGTACCAAATGGTACTTTTCTATTATTGTGTGTTTCACCATGGATCATTATCTACTGTCACTGACACACCTAGGCATCTATCTTACATCTTTTACTGCACCGAGATATATATAAGAAAGGGTCTGCCTTGTCAGTTTTGTCACTCACATGAGAAACAGCCTATCAAACAGTTCCTATGTCAGTCCTTTAAATAATCCAGCATTTCTGAATTGCCCTCCCTAAAATGGATGGATTCCCCACTTGCTGCCTGGAAGTTAACCTGGAGTCCTTTGTAATTTCTATGAATACATTGATCTGTGAATATAATCCTGCCATTGATGAACAGATGCAGTGTCCTCTGCAATGTGAAACAAATTCACTGTGCAAACAGCTCTAGGTTTTCTGTTTGGATCCAGGCAATGAGATACAGAAGGGAAAACTTTCATGTAACCTGAGAGAGCCCTGTGAGCTACACAAATAAGGAGGATTAGAAGCATAGTTTATTCCTACCATTTAAGCTTCATGAATTGCCTCCCAGGGCATAGTAAAGCCAGATGTGGATTTTCCTTTACCTATGAAAGCATAACTTCAGCTAAACCTTTTCCACCTCAAGGAAATGACACGTGCAGAATAGCTAGCTAGTACACAGGCGGGAGATCCTCCTGTTCCTTCGAGGATGTGTATTATGAAAAGATCAAAGGTCTCTCGCAAGATCTTCACTGAGACACTCTCTCACACACACACATACACACCCCAGCGAGGGCACGTGCTCCTCAGTGAAGACGGTAAGCATGAACCAGCTCAGCTGTCCTGACTTCATACAGCAGCCAACTGGAAGTAAGAGCACCAGTAGCTGCTGTTCAAAGCAGAGCACAGATGTAGCATTTGAGTCTTGAGCATGGTGGATGCTGTTTTCAAGGCGTTTTCCCCCAGCAGATGTTAGCAAAAGGGACAACTGGAAAAATATCTTTCTGCCTTTGAAGAAGCTCCAAGCCTCAGCACAACTCAGAACCACACTCATGTGATTTCGTTTACCTCCCTACAAGCCTTGTTTTTCTATTGCCTGTCCTCTCCATAAGCTTCTCGGCCAGGCATTTCATCCTTACATCTGCCTGCAAAAGCTATCAATAAGTTGTTTAACCAGGCAAACATACAACAAATAAATAATAACTTGTTTGGAAAGTAGGTCTTTAGGCAAGTGGTAAAGAGTCATTTCTATCAGAGACAGGTATTACCTCAGGAGAGCCATTGTGGCCCCTTTCAATATTCACAGTCCTGCATTGTTCTTTTTTATTTATGTTAAAGTAAAACAAAAACTAATTTAGAGGGAAATTATATCACTTCTGTGTCATTAAAATGGAGATATAAACCACAGAAGCCAAGATATGCAAAGACATGACTGCAATTTTTCCTGACACCATGTAGTCTGACACAGTGTCAGACTTAACTTTGAATTTCCTGGCTTTGGTGGGTTCTTGTTCTAACCCCAAGACATCATTTAAATGTAGTTTGTCATTTCTGAATATAACAGTAACTCTTATATTATCAATAATAATAGGGTACCTTCTGCTCCTCAGGGGCAAACTCTCAAAGAAATGGCTTGTGAATCAATAAATACGTTAGTGTGCTGCAGCTGAATTTATTTATTCATGAGATGCTTATCTCTCTGCAAATTCCTTAGGAAAAATCCTTAATCCTGCCATACTGAATTGACTATTTATCAGTTTCAAATTGGACCTTATTAATTTTTTTTCCCCATACTGGAAAATTTCTCTCGTACCATATATCTTCATATGAAATTAAATTTCTAACTCTCTCTCTTTTTTCTACCAGGAACCAAACCCAGTGGTTAAGAATGGGAAAGAACAGATGGCAACAAGCTCTCATATACAAATTTGCTGTGTCTGAGTGTCCTGTAAGCTCTCTTTGCAATCTACTCACAGAAGCCTGTATGCCACAGCATAAGCACAGTCACATTTGGCTTCTCACTCACTGGTGACAGGCTGAGCTGTTTCTCCCTTTGTTTTATTACCGGCTCATTGGCAGCTGCTGTAAGTAGAGATCAGCTCCATCACAATTGAGTGCAATTATATTTATAGGGTACAAAGGTACTTACAAACCCTTAAGCATAAAATTGAATTTGATGCTAAGGTTGTGATACAGGTTTTACCTACTGACTGTGGCAGGAGATGTCTTCTCAAGATCTAGGAACTAAGAAAACACTGTTCTGCTGTGGGCTCATTTGAATAATCTCACCACTCATTAAACACAGCTGCGAGGCAAGGGATGACAGAGTTCAAAGGCAAACTAGGGGAACATATTAGTGACAAAATTATTGTCAGAGCCTTTAGGTATGTTTCCTCAATATCCCTCAACATAATGCCATTAATTACAATAGGAACAATTTTGTCATTTGCAAGCAATTGAAAAGGTTAGAAGAATATGCTGATAGCCTAAATGGCTATTTTTAGAAACACTGTTGCTAGAGAATTTCAGAATGTTACACATTTTGATTAAGGACCAAAAGAGGAGTTTGGTTTGGGTGTTTGTGGCCAGACAGCCACAACAATATAAAATATATTGCCTAATCCTAATATTATCCAAGAGACTACAGACTGCAGGAAAAAAAAATAAAATAACCAGCAAACAGAGATTCACACAATATTATGTTTTGCTTATGGTTTTGCATATTATTATCATCAAGCTACTTCTCTGGCCAAATGGCACCCACTTGCTCATCAGAAATGCACCATTCTCCGCCTTTTTGGCAGACGTTACCCAACACACCTGTTAGGACAGGCAGCAAACACAACAATGGGACAGTCTCTGTCAATTCAGTTCCTGTGATCAAAGGGTGCCAAAATGCTTCAGGGCTACCAAAGTGTTGACATCTCCAGTGCAATTTTCATCACTCTCTTAGCTAAATAAAATAAGCTTTCCAATACGGCTCAGGAGATTGGAGTAGTGTCTTTTTTCTTCTCTGCAAATCAGAACTGCTGCCATTCTTTAATATTTATCAGCCTGAACCCAGAGGGAAATATTCAGCCTCTCGTTTTCCAGAATACACCTTTTTCCTCATCCAAAAAAAAAAAAAAAAAAAAAAAGCTGCTGGATTCTATGAGGCAAAAAAATTCAAATGTGTTTGATTTAGGAGAAGGGGGATATTACGAGTGCGTTGAGGCCAATGTGGCAAGTGGCCATTTTTCAGGTCTGCTATTGTAATCAGAAGCAGTGTCTGGAAGGTATTTCCAATGAAATACCTCTCTGGAGCTAAATCTAGGGACTAGGGCATTGTTTGTGAAAACACTGTCATTTTTAAAGGAAATGTACTTGTTTACACATCATAAAAAATTTAACAGGTATTTCTCCTTTAGGGAGAAGTGCAGACAGCTAGAGCTGAAGAAAGTTGTTTTACGAATCCTTCGTGAGGAGCACTGAAAACTAAAAGGCTGTAAGTGATACTTATGGAGTCTGTCACTTTAAACTTTTGTAAAACTTGTAAAGGAAATGCTTCAAACAGAGGGGATATAAGTGCTCCCAATTAGATCTTGGCTTACTTAGGCACCCGCTTATCTTTCAGCCTGTGAGTAGCAATGCTGACTACCAAAGAATGTGCTTGCAGATGAGCATGGTCTTCAGCCTGGACAGAGAGGACCTGCACAGCAACATTGTGGCACTGTGTGCCATGCTGTGCTGTGATGCTGTGTCCCTCCTTTTTCAGGCCAGAGAGCAAAAGACCCCTCCAGGCACCAGGGTTATTTTACAGAGGTTAGTGGGTGCACAAATGAGGTTTGATCATATTCAGTATTGATTTAAGTCTTGTTTTGGTCCTGCAAGTACTTTGCTTAACCCTGAAAAATCATTTGCAGGCAAATTTGCAGGAGAAAGTGCTTTATGAACAACAAGCCAACACCACCTGCTTTTAGCCTTCCTGCATGGGAACAAATGTCATGAAAAAGAAGGGAAGAGAATATGCTTTTACTTTTTTCATGGGGAATTAAAAGCACTAAAAGCCATGGTCCTGTCTCAGTGCACAATTTAATTAGACTATTTTTCAGTGGTTTGTTTAGTTCTCTTATTTATATTTAATGTGGCTGCAAACAGCAAGCAAAAAGTTTGGATCACCAGCATAATGATGCATTATGCTCGTGACTAAACTCCTGAGACTTTGTGATCCTGGCATTTCTGGTCAGGTCAGCTCCTATTATTCAATTTCTGGAGGCACATGTGAAGAATACTAGCATTTGTTCTTATAGCAAGGGGAGGAAGAGCACAAGATCAGCACACTGGTGGATGCTGTTGCTAGGCAGGAGCCGGTCCTGCTGTAGGGTCGTGCTTGCTCCCCCCACGTGGTATCTGGTGTCATCACAAATTACTGCAGATGTATTGAAGAAAGCAGACCCGTATTCTCTGGAAGGACAGAGCATAAAGAGCAAACAGAAGAAATGCAGTGTTGCGAACAAATTGTTGCTGTTGCGTGGCACAAGGGCCCATGCTCATCCCTAGCTTTCAGTATGTCTTGTTCTGCTGGGAGGGCAAACAACACAAAAGGACAGACAGAGCTAGTTGTGTCAGCAGTCCTGAACAGCTCATTACTCCCTTTGGCCATGGGGAGAAAGTATTGAAATGGATACATGCAACCAAGCATTAAGATTTCCAATAAAAGAGAACTGTAGTGGTGGGATTTGGAAATCCTTGCCATCATCATTCCTCACCCCTGTTAACCCGGTCTGCTGCCCTGGAGTTTATCGGAGCTCCAACAGTTTTTCAGGCACCATGCTCTAGGGTAGGTTTCTACCTTACAAGATAGAAAAAGCAGAGTTGCCTGGGGCATCTGCCAATAGCACAGGAACATAACAAAGGGAATTGACTTTTTAGTTTTCTGGACCTTTGTTTTTAGCGTTTATTTATTTATTTATTTTTAAATCAGGCTCTGATAATCTTGTGGATGAGGTACTGACTGATTTAATTTTCTGAAGTTGGTTATATTTTGCAATTTCCGGAGCACATTTCTGTGAGTATGTATAACAGATGTTGGATTTTGTTTAACAGAAATGGGCATTTTTAACAAATGTTTTGAGGATGTATAACAAAAACGGAGGCTGACAATGCCATGGCACTTTTGTTGATGTTCTAGAAAGTGAAAGGAAGTATTGAGATGTATCAAATATTAACTCATACTTCTAACTAAAGTGAGAAATATAATTGGAATAGGATAATAATAATAATAAAAAAAAAAACTAGCAGAAAAAAAAAATTGTGCAGAAAATTTTCAAAATCTTTGTCCTAGAAAAGAAATAACTCTCAGGGACTTATTTCAATTTATTCCGATCAAGTCTTGCATGCTATTGAAGTCATATATACACATTGGTATAATGGATTTGAGTCTGAAAGAATGAAGGCACTAAAATCTGACATCTAAACCAGCTCACTATACACAGGGCTTTACATTCAAAACCCTGTTTATATACATACTATACAGACTTGGAAAGAAGGCAAACAACTGAAGTCTACTGGTGGTCTCCTTGGATAATGTTTTGACCTCTCTACATATGTAAAAAAAGAACTATACTGGCTTTAAAATGAGTGAGTACATAAAAATAGAACAGTGGAAAAATCTATGAAAGAAACTCAGGCTGAACCTGAACACTACATTAAGCAGAGGGAGTCAAAAGGCTCTGCATAACATATGGGCAAAACTTCTTAAGAAGGTTGATTGATGTTTTGCCAGTGGTCTGGGGTTAGCATACAAGTAGCAAACAATTGGCATGTGCTGGTCTAAGGTGTGGGTTATAGCCAAGGAGGCTGTAACCTGTGCTGGGACTTGTTTCTCCCTAAGGAGAACTACCTCCCTAAGGAGAAGTGTTGAAAACACAGCCTTCCCCTATAGCAAAAAATGGAAAAGTGAAGGTCATTGACCATATGGGTCTTTACCTTATGATTAGACCGGCCAGTTAAACCTAGGAACTACACAACAGAACTAGGATCACATATACACAACTTCATTGACATTGGGATTGCTTGTCTGGAGAGGATCATCTGAGAGAAAAGGGAGATTAATTCAGACCTATGGGTGCTTTAATATAAAAAAAAAAATGAAGAGAAAATTCTCAAGAGATGCTCAGCAATTTATTAGGACTCTGCCTAAGAGTCTGAAGAGCAATGACAATTACTCATCCCTTTTTGTCTGTGTGCAGAGTTTCTAAAAAAACTGTAATGATACACGACCTTGACTTCTGTATATATAATCAGTTCCAAGTTCATGGAAAAAGATTGCCATTTCATAGAGCTCCTTAGTCCATGTGATTGTATATTAATGTACATGAAAACAACGATAGTAAAAACATTGAAAAATTCCATGCACTGGAAATGCAGACAGGCAGGCAGACGGACTGTACTTTGCATACAGTATTTACATAAAAGGATTGCTTCACTTTATGGCTTTACAGTGGTTATGGAGCAAGCCTATGTAATATTTTAGCAGCACCAGCAGTGCTGAGTGACATGTTAGGATGGTTTATGTCACATAGCTGAAATGACAGAAGTCTAGAGATGCAGCCTGCAGTAAGCCAGGCTGGACTGTAGCCAGGACACTCAGCTAAGAAACGCTACAGGAAGCTCATGCATAACAATCTTGGGATCTTTAATGACTGCAGAGGAGAAAGCTAACTGCTTTGCAACTCATCTGAAAAACAGCTCATCATCACAGTGGGGATATTCAGTCTTACGCCTAAGGCACTGTTGGGCAGTTGGGAGGTCTGGGTTTAACTCCCCACTCTGCCACATGCTTCTTGTGCAATGGTGGGAAAGTAAGTCTGTCTCCCTGTGACTCCACTTCCCCCCTGATGCACAAGGCAGCAACCAGCCTCCATTTCCTCCAGTCTTTGCCTACTTTGTCAAACAAGCAGAAAATGAGATGTGGTGTGCTTTGTTTGTATACATCCACCCCAATGTGACCCTTTGCTTGTTGGGGGCTGCAACTCTGCACTGATGACTATTCCTGCACTGAGGTCCCCATGTCAGGCACACCTTCGTAAAAGGCCTGGGTGCCACAGCCATTGCTGAAGCTGAAAAGCAGAAGAGATGCCTCAGAACTATAATGCAAACATGTTAGGAAGAAATACCATCATAAAAGAGTGTGAGGCCAAGGCCAAACATAAGTGACAATTGGCAGGCCTGATCTGGGAGCATGGGCAAGAGCAACAGTAGCCAGATATTAGAACAAGGGCTTGTGAAGAATAAGTCAGAAATATTGAGTAAGTTGCTGCTGGACGTGTTAATCTGGAATTAAATAATGTTATTTATTTCAAAGGAGGCATAATAAAATCTCCAGATACATTGCTATAAATTGTCTAATTTTAACTCCTTGCAATATTCATATTTCTAAAGTAGCCTGATTCTTAAGTCTTGAGATAGAGCAGTCAAAGATTTAATTCAATTAGCTATAGAATTATAGGCATTTGGTCTAAATCAAGAAAGACAGCTGTAGTTGTTGTCTAAGAAACTTTAAGCTCATTCAGACTAAAATTACCTAATCACAAACTGCCAGAAATTTTTTGCAATAGGTACTACTATGTGACCTGAGATATGGAAGAAAATACTTCAGAATTAATCATATTAAATATTAAACCCATCTGATTAGGAGGAAGAAAATATAAATAAACAGACAGTTACTTAGGAAACTGAACACACAAGACTGTGGACTACAAGGAACAAGAAGCTGTTCCACACAAATTCTTTATCAGTGGAAATGCAGCCAACCAAACTGTTACATTAATCTGAATTGGTATGCTAAGATGATACAGACAGAAACATAGCTATCCAACTTCTAATAGGTAATATCATTAACATAAAGGGAAATTGATTGGGTTAATTCCAACAACTGTTTGAAATCTCTGAATAAAGAAACTCTCAAATGACAAACAGAAATGTATTCACAAGGTCAAATAGTAATAGTTTTTATAGTAATATAATGAATTAAATTTCATATTTCTGTTACAATAAGAATATCTGACACATATATCAATACTTCTCTCAATTTATATGAACAGATGAAATATTTAAGCTACACACTGAACATGTTAATCTGTATCTTTTCATTCATGGAAAAAGGTCATTCTGACATGAAATTAGACAGTCTATGCAAAAATAAGGCAAGGAAGAGAAACCAAAAAGCCAGTTTTAAACCAAGCCCCACAGTTTTGAAAAAAAACATATTAAATAATGGAAAGTGAATGTGTTCAGACAGTGTTATGTGGCAAGTTGTCAGATAAGAACAACCATTAAGGGTACAAAGGAACTGTCTAGGAATCCTCCTTCCCTATCTTTCTTGGATTTTGCCATTTTGGAGAGCATTCGAAGTAAAGTATAACATCAGAAAAACAGCACAATTTGGGCACCAAGAAGAACAAATGAATGGACTGCAGAGAAAGAGCTGTTCCAGAAAACTGGACTTGGAAAGAAGAGCTGAATTCTGTGTGACAGCAGTGGACAAATGATCTGTGGACCACAAAGTTGTAGGCATATGTCCTTATACAGAAAGGCATGGGTACCTAGCGGTGTCTGGTGGAAAGCTCACTGAAGTCAAAGGCTGTATGTCGAGGTTCCCTCTCAAGTCAATGGAGTGAATAAGAGCTCCAAGGGTAACTTCATTTTATCCTAAAGTAGGTGACTGAAAATAGGTCAGATTATTCACACTTTAAAAGCTGCTTATTTCATTCATGTGGATAAAAGAGATCTGGCTGATACAGTCTACATGGATTTCCCAAAGACATTCAGCAAGATCCTTCTACAAAAGCCCCTAAAGTAACTAAACAGACATGGGATAAAAAGGAAGGTCATTGCATGAATAAATAATTGATTAAACAATTGGAAGAAAGGGTAAGAGCAAATGGCCAATTTTCACAGTGGAGGGAGGTCACCAGTGGAGTCCCACAGGGACCCTGCTGGGACTCATGCTGTTTAACATATTCTTAAATGCTGTGAAACAGAGGGTGGGCAGTGAAGTGACAAAGTTTACTGACTATACCAGCTTATTCAGGGTAGGAAAGTTGAAGACCAGCAGTGGAGAACTGTATACGGACCTCTTAAAGCTGAATCATTGGTCATCAGGACTTAATGTAGAGAAATACACAATGAAAAAAATTAGGAAAAACTTCTGATATATAACCATGCAACTTTATCTGATATTACCTTTGAGGTCCAAGATCCTAGGCTTCGAATGGATAAGTAGAAAATTCCTTGAAAATGTTGATAAAGTGTGCAATTATATTTAAAAAAATTAAAAACCAACATAAAGAATTATGAGGAAAAGAACACAGAACAAACCAGAAAAAAGAAATCAAACCCAAAACATCATGTTTTGAAAAGCAATGACTGTGGGAGGCATATAATAGAAGATTATGAAATTATGGAAGGTAGGAATAGAGCAGCCAGGAAAGGACTATTTGCGATCTATTCCTGCACAAAAACAAGAGAATACCAATTGGTACTATGAGGTGGTAGGTCCACAAATAGAAAAATTAAAGCAAGTTGCTCTTCACACAGCTTATATGCTGCAGAATTTTTTACTTCAGACTGTTGAGGATTTACATACAAGTTTACATAGATTCAAAGAGCAACCAGTCCAATTAAGAGAAGAAAAATTGTTCAAGGGTAATTAAATGGAAAATAAATAAATAATAAAAAATCCCCCAAACACCCCAGAACTCCCAACATATTGGTTTAGGAAACCACCGACCTTGCAACATGTATGATGCTTAGAGAGTGTTTCATCATTTTCATAGATGGTTAACTTCTTTTCAAACTCATCTTTCGGCATCTGCCATCTCCAGGGGTAAGATAGACCTTTGGCTTGATAGACACAAGGCTTGATAGACCTTTTTCTCCACCCTAGTCTGGCTGGTCTTATTTAATGTGAATACAGAGACATTCTTGTCAAACCTTTGTCTTTTGTGCCACAGTGATTTCCATGCTCAGTGCTACAGTTATAAAAGTACACCTCAAATCTGAAATAGAAAACTCAGCCATTTCAAAGGACAAAATGCAGCACAGAATAAAATGTAACAAAATGTCACAAATGTAACAAAAAGCCAAATAAAAGTATTTGAAAGAACAAGCACACACACTGCTCTAATTGTTACCAGATCTGTGAAACATGCAAGACGAAAAACAGAGAGAAACTGGGAGTGACAATGCAATGACTTCTTTAAAAGAAATAATAAGCTCAGACTAGGCTGCACAGAAACTAGTTCCCTTGACTACCGGAGACTTTTGGAATGGAAAAATCCCAGAGGTGACTGAAAGAATAAGCAAGTGCAGAAAGAGGGGAAAACAGAGACTCCAATTAAAATGCACCAAGAGAGTCTGGAAAAGATTCATGAGGACACCTCAGATAGCGTTATGCAAAAGACTGGGCAACAAGCAGACTTTATTGGGTCAACATGAATGCACAGACAGTAAAAATGGTCAGAAATCATTGCCACTGTGGAAAGTACCAGAGACAGAAGCCCTGAGAGGCTATGACAATTTGTGACATATGTAGCAGAGCTTGGCAGCTACTGGCAATTGATGCATTCGAACATGGAGGAAACCACTGCCTGCTGATAATTGATTATTACAGTTCTATTGAATCTGACTGAAGTAAGCAACACATTAGCCAGCACTCTAGTGAATCACACTGAGGTAATAGTCACCAAACCCTGTATTTGCAATGAGCTCATTTGAGGTAATGGTTCACCATACATGTTGGAGGAGTTTTGAAGATTTGTAAAGTACTGGGGCTTTAAATGAAGCTGGTAGCTCTTATTGCTGATAGGCTGGCCAACACTCACAAATGGCCAAACAGATACTAATGCAAAAAAGGACTTCCTTGAGATTTACTGACAAGCCCTTATGAAATCAGATGCTTTACTGGCTGAGATGCTAATAAGCTGAAAACTCTACTTTTAAGTTCTGTGGCATGCCCTCTCTACAGCCCAGAGCTGCAAACAGGACAGAGGGGAGCAAAGGGAGGAGGGAGGCAGCAAGCCCAACATGGTTATTCAATAAACCATGACACAGTTCTATGTAACTCAGAAATAAATGGCAGGGATGGGGAAAATCTTGTGTAAACAGTACCTGTGGAACAATTCACATTATTTAAAGTACAAGTAGAAAATGGAGAGAACCAAGATTAACTTCAGATATTAGAAGACAGCTCTGGCCATGCAACTACTCCCCTGATAAAAATCTGATTCACAATCTGAGAAAACCACTAACTACAATCCTACTATGACTTTAATGCCACTTGATGTGCAGAAGGGAGATGACTCAGGCCTGAGCATCAAGTGATAATTGAACTATACTGTGCCACTCAAAAAGTTCAAGCCTAAAGAGCTGATATCCTAATGCTGTGATTACACAGAAACACTGGTAAGAACATCTCCAGTTTTATGTTGCTTTCATGCACCATTAGGTAACTGGTGCAACATCATTTACGGAAAGGCTCTTAAAATGACTCCAGGAGATTGTTTCCTGCTCACTTGCTCTGCATAGGCACAGAATTCAGATGATGAGAGCAAAGGATGTTTTTGAAAAGCCCAAATAAAAAAACCACCAAACCTGTTTAAGCTTACATATGTTGAGCATCATTGATTAGCATCAGATTCGGGGCACAGCACTGGAAGAGATGGTTAATAATAATGTCTATCTTGTCTCCAGTTACTATG